>JAQZBX010020671.1:0-32822 GCA_029593785.1 Cabassous unicinctus
CTGAATACACCCCAATAGCCTTGCTAAAACAAGGAAGAATAAAATGGATTTTGGGAAAAAGAGACAACCATACCAGTGTTGAGTGTGACATGCACACTTTTGTGTGAGAAAGAGAATTTGGTGTGAAATCTATTATTTTTATAGTATACTGATCCTGGCATAGTCTCCCTTTTGGTTCCAAACTGAACCCAAAGACTGTCCTAATTGGGGAACACCACTGAAGTCTCTTCCTGAGCCTGGATGCACAATCTTAAATCTAAAGAGGTTCCAAGGAGAAAAAGTTAGATGTAGTGGAAGCCCCAGACCTAACAGGAAACAGCCCTTAACCTCCCTGTTCCCAGGTCCCCTGGGAGTGGGACATGTGCTCAGTGGGTGCTGACTACCCTGCATCCTGATCACCTCCAGACCCCTGCGAGGTAGGAGTGAGTCTGGGATCCCCCTGCCTCCCCTTGCAGAGTCTGCCACAGCAATACATGGCTGTGAACTCAGCTCTGACTGTCCCTCTGCAGACAGAGTATTCATGGCAAACCATCTGGGATGGCTAATTGGCCATTGAGAGTTCTGTACTGTGTGTGACAATGGCAGCAATACTTTTATGTCTGAGCACACTCTAGCCCATTCCTGGAGCCTGTGGGACACAGTTCATTTTGCAGCTACTGGAGGTGAATCCAGAAGCTTCCAAGAAGACTGTCAGAGACACCCTGGTTTGTATGAAATTTCACCCAGATTTCATCAACTGAACACCTGCAAGCACAGACATCCTGGTCAGGAAAATGGCCATATGCATCCACTGTTTCTATCATATCAGCTCACATACTAATGTCTCCTGTTCCCCATAAAGTGATCTTTTAAAATAGTGATGAGAAAATCAAGCTCAGCCCAAAGTTCATATTGTTCTTCTGTGTTCATTCCTGATCACCAAATCAGAACACCCAGGAATCCCTGGGCTGGGGCTCCTCCCCCAGAGCTGCAGGATCAGGGCTGGGCTGGTTTACATCAGCAAAGGGAGGGAAACTATCTGCAAGTCCTCCTACTATACTGCTAGCTCTCAGGTTGGAGCCTTAGGAAAGGGAAGTGCCCCAGAGCAGGTAGGAGTGTCCTGGGGTAGTTGGGTGGCAATGATGGCATTTGGGACAATATTAATATTATTTAATTGTACTGTACAAAACATTTAGAATCCTTGATCTTATTTAATTTATACATAATTGCACAAACTTTGTGAAGAAGATATCAGTGTTACCTCTATTTTACAGATGTGAAATTTTAAAAGGAAGGTTTATGCTTGGACAATATGCCCGATGCCTATGTCTGCTGATAGTGAGTCCCAGGGTGTGGCCTGTGCTCCTCACCACTACACTCAATGGCTCCCCTGAACCAATGAGGATAGAGTGGGACATGCCTATATAGATTTGTAGCATTCCTCTTTGTGTAATGAGAGCATTGTGTTATGTTGCTATATCCTTTTTGTTGACCTAAAGAATGTAGACAGAACCAGTGTTCAGCAGATGTACTTAAAGTGCATTCTGGCATTTCACAGGTCAAGATTTATCTCTCTGTCTCGCCATCTATTCAAATCTTTCCATTTGTTTATTTGTGTCAGCTTTATTGAGTCATAATTGATAGATGATAATCATTATGTTTTAATTGTAACATTTGGTATTTATATATATGTACACATGAGTAACCATCATTACCATCCCAATAGTGAACTCCCAAATGTTTCCACCCATTACACTGTAATTTCTGCCTCCTACCCTTCTGTTTTCTCCAGGCAACAATTAATATCCTTTTTTAAAAAATAATTTTATTAAGGTACAAATTATATACCATAAATTCCATCCATTCAAAACATATAATTCAATGGTTATTGTTTTATGCAAAAATATGTGCTACCATAACCAGAGTCAAAGTTAAAATGTTTTCATTAACTAATAAAGAATAAAGCTACCCTCTCCCAAATATCCTCCTACTCTTCTACCTCCCATTTAACAACAACAAACAACAAATCTACTTTTTATCTCTATAGTTATCACTATTATTGACACTAATGTGAAGGGAAATAAATTCTAATTCATGCGTGGCTTCTTTCAGTTATACTGTTTTCAGAGTTCAACCATATGGTAGTGAGTATCAATACTTCATTTCTATTTTGTAACAAAATAAATTATTTGGGTGACATACCTAAAACAAAAAATTCTCACTTTAACCTCTTTCATGTGTACAATAGTGGGATATTCATTAAATTCACAATTTTGTGCAAGAAGCACCACCAAACATGACCAAAATTTTTCATCACATCCTACAGAATGACTGTACCTATTAAGAATTCCCTCCTGATTCAATCATGAATCTCATAAACTCTATCTACTTCCTAAATCTATGAATTTGTATATTCTTGGCTTTCCATGTAAGTGAAATCATGCAATATGCTTCATTTTGTATTTGGCCTATTTAATAAAAATAACACATTTCAGTGTTCATCCCTGTTATACCATGTGTCTTCCCTTTGTGCAAGTGACTGAGATTCCTTTGTATTTTCCATTTGTTTACCCATTCATCTGTTGACAGAAATTTGCATTGCCTACAATTTTGGCTATTGTAAATGATGCTGCTATGAACTTTGTTATACAAATATATATTGGAATACCTATTTTCAATATTTTCAGATATATACCTAGAAGTGGAACTGTAGGTTCATATGACAATTTTTTATTTAGTAATTTGAGGACCTGCAGGTCTGTTTCAAATAGGGTTAACATTCCCACCTGCATTGTAATAGATTTCGTATTTCTCCACGTCCTCTAAAATACTTGTTGCTACCCTAATTTTTCATTCTACCCCTTTGTGGATATTATATGATATTGCATTGTAGTTTTGATTTATATCTCCATGACAAATCATGCAAAACTATTTTTCATGTCTTTATTAACCATTTGTATACCTTTGTGCCATTTTTTTTGAGATGTAAGTAATTAACATATTCTGTATACAAGTC
Source organism: Cabassous unicinctus (assembly GCA_029593785.1). NCBI lineage: Eukaryota > Metazoa > Chordata > Mammalia > Cingulata > Chlamyphoridae > Cabassous > Cabassous unicinctus. The sequence goes on from JAQZBX010020671.1 coordinate 2,996, forward strand.
GATTATTAGTGTGACTTATAAATGCTTTCCCCCATTTGATGGGTTCTATCTTTATAATTTTAATGATAATTCCCTTAAATCACTAGTTATTAATTTTGAGAAAGTCAAATTTAACTATTGGTAAGTTTGCCAAACTGAATCTCTCCCAGGGTCCAGACTAATACTGGATTGCATGATTTTCCTGCCTCCCCTCCCTGAGTGGTGCATGGGGAGAGGGCCAGCATCTATTGTACAAATACAACCAAAACAACATCCCTAGCTCCACTACAGAACAAAGATTTCACCTGCATATGGAAAACAAACAAAACCAGTATTCCATGTCATTTTTGGGATCCAATAGAAAGAGTAAGGAAACAGACACCATCATGGAAAGTACATCCAGAACCACTTCCCCTATCCTCAGTGAGAAATGAAAGGTTTAACATGGAGAGACTTTGAAATGGTCAGTCGAAGACACTGGTGAAAAACCAATGCAGCTTGGGAGGAAACAACTGGGAAAATATACTGTACTCTAAGGAGGATTCAGCAATACATGATAGGGCAAATGTTCCAATAGGAGAAGGCACAGGGGCAATGTGGGTGTTATTCAGAACATGGTCCATTTGCTCATATTCCAGCCTTTCCTGAGGAAACTTAGAGATTACAACAGGTAAGGAGCCAGGTGTGCTTCAGGGGATAGTTGTGATCAGGAAGGGTGTGCTTGCCCTTGGCCTGGAACCTATATGTGCACTTGGCCCTGCACAATGGGAAACAGGAACAGTCATTCCTTAGACACAAGATGCACAATGAGAAAACTGTTTCCCACATGGAAATGCAGGGAAGGGTGGAGGCAGTTGAAGTGATGCTCTGCTTCCAAGGATGTGCTCAATTTATGAGGCACAAGCACACATCTGAGGAGGTCTGCATCCCTGTAAGGTCTGTCAGGTAACCTCTGCCTTCAGAAGCCTATGGTTGTGTAGGGATAATTAGGATTATGACAAATTCTTTATGATAACCTTACCTGCCTCACATATGTCATATTATGTTAAAATAATATGTACGTATGTTGGTATTTACACACAGAGTTAGTAACATAAAAGTTCTGAGGTTGAATCTAGTATACAAAGGAACTCCTTCCCAGGCCCTCTCGGCACCTGCTGCTGGGTTTGATCCCTGAGCACTCCCTCATGGTCCCTAGAGCCCAATGCAGCCCAGCCCCTTCCTGTGCCATGAGGACCAGTTTTAATCTGGGCTCACCCTGACTTCTTCTCACTGTGTCTCTTGTGCAATAATAACTGGCTGTGTCCTCAACTCCCAGGCTGCTCAACTTTAAATAAACTTCATCCTTGGAGGTGTCCCTGGTGATGCTGAGTTGGGACTGAAAAGTTGGATTGTAGTTTGTGCCTCCATTCTTAATTATCCTTCTGACTCACTCCAGCCCCTTTCCTGGAGACTGGTGCACCCAGCTCATATGATTGTTGGTTAAGGAGATTCCAGAGACTTTGCAGGTGATGGAAATGGTCTGTGAGGGCTTCACCAGACCAAGTCCCAACTCCTGCAGCTGCACCTGGAACAGGACACCTGAGGACAAGGAGAACCACAGTGAGTCATGTGGTCAGATGCAGCATCCCCATTACCTTCATGTCTGAATCCCTGAGACACTCACATCTGGGAGCTGCCACCAGGAAGATGAAGAACAACAAGGCTTTCATGTTCTTGTGGATGAGGTCCATGAGGCCTGGAAAATGTATTCCTTGTCATAGAAGGAAGATAATTTATGTAAATTTGTGCTGTGGTTTCATCTGTCTGCCCATGTGGTGATCTGAATCTGGGAAGTCACTCTGCATGTCAAATGAAAGGGGATGAGGGGAGGTCCTTCTCCAAGAGGTAATCTGGGGGGAGGATGCTGGCTGAGCTCTTGGGTAACACAGTCCTCTCCCTGTGGTGGCTCCTCATGCAGCCCAGTTTCCTCTACTTTCAGGAGGAAATATGTTGAATTAGCTGGTCAGTTATTCAGAAGCAGCCAAGGATCAGGGTTGGCTTTGGATTATGATTATTGTGCACTACCCCAATCATTATTTATAGATATGTGTGTGTATATACATCTATGGGATAAAAATAGAATATATTATATGTATATATTCTCTGACAATGTTGGCTGTAATGGATTCTGAATGATTATTGAAATATCAGTGTGTGTAGGGTGTTTGGTGCTACTTTTCCATTCTCCGATGTCATTCCTCACTATTAACTTTAGGAGTGTAATTTTAATAAGTTAATGTTGTTAGAAATTTTCAGTGCTGTCATTATTAGTATTACTCTCCATGGGAGTCAGAAAGGACATGTATGTGACTCGACTTTGGAAACCAGAATTGCCCAGGGAACACCTGTCTTTGTCCTGCCCCTGATTTGTCACACCTGTGTAACTGAGGAAGGTCAACCCTACTCACCCTCAGTCTCCACACTTGAGCATTGAGTGATGTAGCTCATCCCATCTCTGAATATTTCTTTCTATTTCATCATCTCGTAGAGGGAACTTGAATACAGCATATTGCAAACTGGCAATTTAATAATATCTGTTGTTAATTTAATAATAAATTTGCTAAGACTTTCATCCCTAGTCATGTTCCTTGTGGCTAAGGCAGCAACATGAGGTAAAAGGATTTGGCCTGGACACTGAAGTCCAATGATTATGGCAGAATTAGCGCATTAAGGAGAACATCAAGCAGCATGTGCCAAGGTTAGGATCTGGTGCATGAGGCTTTCAGAAAGTCCATGGGTAGAAGTGCTGTGAAGGGAGGTTCAGGGAGAAAAATCAAATCCACATATGGGATAAATTGTGTCACTATGAGATCACAATTTTCATTGAAGACATTTTCACATCTTGTTTTCTGAATTCATCATGACTTTGACATTTCATTAAATCAGTTCAGGTGAATGAAGTTCTATGCATGCTGTTTGTTTCACATAACGTTATAGATTTTATCAATGGAATTGCCCAAATAGAAGTGATTTAATGAAATTCCACTGGTTCTCCACCCTAAAAAACATAGTGGGGCAAAACCAAAGCCTTCCTACAGAGGTGAAAAAAAAAAAAGCCCAGATGATGCAGGGAATCTCCCTGTAGCAGTTTGGCAGTTTGATATAATTATGAATTCCAAAAATAGATATTGGATTATGCTTGTCAACTGGTCTGTTAATCTGGGCATGATTAAGTTATGATTAGGGCATTGTCTGGGCCATGTCAGTAGAGTGTTGAGCCCCACACCTTGGTGGGTGGTGTCTCAAAGATAAAAGACATTGCAAAGGACAGAGTTGGAGCTGTTCTGATGTCAGAGAGAAGGCCCCGGGAGAAGAGAAGGAAGCCATTCACCTGAGAGTTCACAGCTGGCCTTGTGGAGAGAGGCAAAGCCTAGACAGCCTCATAGTCTACAGCTTACCTTGTGGAGGAAACAGAGGTGCTAAGCCCAGAGAGAAATGGACCCCCAGGAAGAGAAGAACCCAGGGAGCCTGAACCCTGGCAAACATCAGCAGCTGTCATGCTCCAACATGTGACAAAAGACATTGGTGAAGGAAGAGATTTATGATTTATGGCCTGGTAACTGTAAGCTTCTAACCCAAATAAATACCCTTTATAAAGACAAACCAATTTCTGGTATTTTGCATCAGCAACCCTTTGGCTGACTAATACAGAATTTGGTACCAAGGAGTGAGGAAGTGCTTTTGCAATTACCAAAATGTTGGAATGGTTTTATAAATGGGTAATGGGTATTTTTTGGAGGCATTGTGAGATGCTTGGTAGAAAAGACCTACAGTGTTTTGAAAAGACTGTTGATAGCAATGTGGATGTAAAAGAGACTTTTTATGATGCCTTAGAAGTAAATGATGAATCTACTATTAGAAATTGGAGGAAAGGCAATCCTGTTTTAAAGTTGCAGAGAACTTAGCAAGATTAACTCCTGGTGTTTTATGGAAGGCAGAATTTGAAAATGGTGAGCCTGGGCATTTAGCTCAAGAACTTTCCAAAATAAACCCAGAGAATGCAGCTTGGCTTCTCCTTGCAACTTATAGCAAAATGCTAGTCAGTCAAGAGAAATACACTGAGGACTGAACTTTAGGGCACAAAGAAAACAGAAACTCATACCAGAACTTCCAAGTCTCTGGAAATCAAGTTCCCAAATGAAAGTACCCCATTTGAAGACTTAGCTAAACCTGGAAGTTGTAAATCAGGATTGAAGATGCAGTTATCTCAGAAAGACTTGTGGAAAGTCTTACAGTCCATTGGCTTGGACTCCTGCTTCTTGCATGCTAAACAAATGTTTTTGAGAGTGTTGTTTGAACAAAACCACAGTTAGTTTGGACTAAAAGGAACATGGAAATGACAGACTGAAGGAGAAACAGCTTCAGGAATAAAACCAGGGAAGCTGATATCTGGAATTAAGACATCACCTTGGGCCAAGGGAGGAGCCCCATCCATGTGTACAGAGAGCGTGAGTTTGCCCCACCAGTTGAAGAGGGTGGATGTTCCCACCTAATGTTCAGGAAGAGTTTTGCTGACCTAGGGTGCAGGGAGGATGGAGCACATTCCTCAAGGATTAGGGCAGTTAAGGTTAGCACCCCTTAGGTCTAAGAGGGGTGGACCTGCCCCCCATGGATTAGGGAAGGCCAGGAGGTCAACTCATTGCTCTGAGAATGTTGAGCCTCTTTGCCAAGGTTTAGGGAAGGCCAATTGGTCAACTCGTTGCTCTGAGAGGGTTGAGCCTGTAAGTCAAAGGTTAGGAGGAATGTTGTCTTCACCTCACTGTACTAGGGGGGCTAGGACTCTAACCCAAAGATTGGGTAAGGTGTGGCAATCACCCCAATACTCTTGGAGGGTAAGGTCTGGAGTTTGGTCAACACCCAGATGTTGATGAGGGTGGAACCCAGAAAATGGTCATTGGGCAAGTCTGTGGAAAGGGTGGGTCCCCATGTGGCCCCAAGGAGAAGAAACCATCATCTTAAGAATGACTATTAGACTTTGAAATCAAATGGAGAATGTCCTGCATGTTTACTGAACTATAGAGGACCCATGACTCATGTTTATCCTCTCAATTTCTCCTTATGGTAATGAAAATGTTTATCCTTTGTCTTGCATTTGTGTATTGGAGGCAGTTAAATGGTTTTGTAAGTTTCAGAGGTTTACAGTAGATGAGATTTTGCCCAAAGACAAACTATATTTCTATAAACTGATTATGATATGATTTTGTACTTGCATTGTTACTGATTTAAGGTTTTCTGAATATTGTAATGTATTTTTGGAATTCAGAGGGTGGAGTGTAGCAGTTTAGCAGTTTGATGTAATGAATTCCAAAAATAGATATTGGATTATGCTTGTAAACTGGTCTGTTAATCTGGGCATGATTAAGTTATGATTAGGGCTTTGACAGGGCCACATCAGTAGGGTGTGTCACCCCTTGGTGTGTTGTGTCTCAAAGATAAAAGACATTGCAAAGGACAGAGTTGGAGCAGTTTTGATATTGGAGTTTTGATGTTGGGGAGAAGGCCCTGGGAGAAGAGAAGCAATCCCTTCTCCTGACAGTTCACAGCTGGCCTTGTGGAGAGAGGCAAAGCCTACACAGCCTGATAGTCTACAGCTGACCTTGTGGAGGAAACAGAGGAGCTAAGCCAAGAGAGAAATGGAGCCCTGGGTAGAGAGGAACCCAAGAAGCCAAAACCCTGGCAAACAGCAGCTGTCATGCTCCAACATGTGGCAGCAGACTTTGGTGAAGGAAGAAATTTATGATTTATGGCCTGGTAACTGTAAGCTTCTGCCCCAAATAAATACCCTTTATAATGACCGACAGACTTCCGGTATTTTGCATCAGCACACCTTTGGCTGTCTAATATACTTCCTTCTCCTTCCAATGCAACTGCCTCTCAACTTGGTCTTGGTGCTTGGTGGTGCTTGGTCTCTCCTCACCTGCCCCTTGTCCTGGCCCCTGGACTCTGTGGTACCGAATGACTCCTGCCCCTGCCTAAGCATCTGTTCCTCAACCAGGCCCTTGGGCTCAGTGCTTCTCAGATCCCAAGAGGTCATTCCTTCTGGCACTGCAGGGACCTGAGGCCCTGGACTCCTTCTGCCTTCCATGCACTGTGGCTTCCATTCTCTGGTTCTGAGCATTTGTATTGTTGGTTGTAAGTGGAAGCTGGAACTCTCCTTCACAGGCATCCTGGCCATGGATGGCTGAGCTACTGTTGTGGTCAGTAAGGCTGTTGCAACTGGCCAGCTCTGCAGCCCCTTGTCAGACTCCTGTGGGTTCCAACAGAACCCATAGACATCAAAGCTGCTCACTCTGCTCTCAGCTCCTGGACTGTCCAACTCTCCTCAGGGACACTGATCACTGGTCAGATCAGCTGTTCACTGGGAGAGAAGGGAGAATGCAGACCTTTAAATGAAACTTCCAATGAAAAATTCATCCTCTTTTGTCTTTGTCCTAAAATGATCCTGGAGCTATGGAGTCCTAAGCACTCCTTGGAGGCAACTCTGCATGGAAGACTTAAGTCTGGGCTCACACTGCTTTCCCCTCACTGTGAGCCTCAGACTAATATATCACTCTGTCCTCACCTCTCAGACTGTCCATTTACAGACACAGTATACTAATCTCTATCACAACCTGTATCCTGTGGGCACAGGTAAATGTAACCCCCCTAGAAATTGGAAAATGAATCCATTCTACTCAATACTCTCTCACCACCTCCTGTGTCTTGCCTCAGGAATAAAAGCCTTATCTCCAAGGAAGGGCAAGACAAGTAGCAGAGGACTCTGCAGGAAGGAAACAATTACCACTGTGGGGGTGGGGAGTGGAGAGAGATGGGAAAACGAACACTTGACACTTGGGGGCAGAAATTCATTTTAATTCCAGATCTGCCTCTGTGATGGTTAGGCTAATGTGTCCACTTAGCCAGATAATTGTTTCCAGGTGTTTGTTCCAGCAAGCACAAGAGCATTTATGGACTTCAATCACCAGTGAGTTTACTGCATGGATGGCTGATTACATATGCATCAATCAGGGAAATTACATCATCAATGGGTAATGCTTTTATCCAATCAACTGAATGCCTTAAAAGGGGAAGTGATTTCAACATTCAGAGAGAATTTCCCAGCTCGTCGTTGGACAGGCAACCTCTCAGGTCCAGAAACTCATCAAGGACCTTTCATCGGAATTTCATCAGAGCCCCTGGTTTGCAGCCTGCCTGCGGAACCTGGATTTGTGCATCCCCACGGTCATGTGAGAGACTCTTTTAAAATCTCATATTATTGACAGAGATCTCCTGTTGATTCTGTTTCCCAAGAGAGCCCTGACTAATACAACTGTCCATTGAGAAAAGGAAATAATGAGGCATTTCAAGGATTATGAGATACAAGCTCAGAAGTGACATTAATTACAGGAGACCCAAATCATCACTGTGGTCCACTAGAGTAGGGACTTATGGAGGTTAAGGGATTGATAGAGTTTTAGCTCAGGGCCATCTCACAGTGGTTTCACTGTGTCCCCAGACTCATTTTGTGGTTATTTCCCCAGTCCCTGATGCATAATTGGAATAGATATTCTCAGTATTTGAAAGAAACCCAGCATTGGATCCCTGACTTGCAGATTGAGGGTTATTATGGTAAGAAAGGCCAAGTGGAATCCACTAGAATTGGCCCTACCTAGCAAAATAGTAAATCAAAAGCAATACCAATTTCCTGGAGGAATTGCAATGATCAATGCCACCATCACGGAATTGAAGATGCAGGGGTGATGATTTCCACACATTCCCATTCAAACCCTCCTATTTGACCTGTGCAGAAAATAGATGGATCTTAAAAGGGGACAGCAGATTATTCTAACATTAACCAGGTGGTGACTCCAATTTCAGCTGATGTTCCAGATGTGGTATCATTTCTTGAGCAAATCAACTCATTGTCTTGTACCTGTTATATAGCTTTTGATCTGGCAAATGCTTTTTTCTCAACTGCCATTAGTAAGGACCAACAGAAACAGTTTGCTTTTAGTTAACACAGCCAGCAATATACCTTCACTGTCCTGCCTCAGGAGTATATCAACCCTGCAGCTTTATGCCATAATATTTTCCACAGGGAACATGATCATCTCTCCCTCCCACAAGATATCACACACAACCCAATCCAAGCAGGCCCATTATATTGATAATATGTTGATTGGATATATTAAGCAAAAAGTAGCAATCACTCTAAGCTATTGGTAAGGGACTTGCATGAGTGTGGATAGGAGGTAAATCCAACAAAAATACAGTGATCCTCCACCTCAGTGAAATTTCTAGGTGTTCACTGGTGTGGAGAATGTAAAAAATTCCTTCCAAAATGAAGATTAAACTGCTGCATCTGGTCCTCCTATGACCAAAAAAAAAAAAAAGAAGCACAGCACTTAGTTCACCTCTTCGGATTTGGAGACAACACATTGCTCATTTGTGTGTGCTATACTGGCCCATTTACTGAGTGACTAGAAAACCTGCTGGCTTTGAGTGGGGACCAGAACAAGAGGAGCTCTGTGACAGGTCCAGGTTGTAGTGCAAGCTATACAGCCAATTGGGCCATATGACCCAGTAGATGCAATGTAGTTGGAAGTGGCAGTGGCAAATTGAGGTGCTGTCTGGGGCCTTGGCAGGCCCCTATAGGAGAATCACAATGCATACATTAGGGTATTGGAGCAAAGCCCCACCATCCTCTGTAGATAACACTTTCCTCTTGAGAAACAGTCTTTGGCCTGCTACTGCATCTTAGTAGAGCCTGAAAGTTTAACCTTGGGCCTCCAAGTTATCATGAGACCTGAGTGGACTATTATGAGCTGGTATTGTCTGGTCAACCAAACCATAAAAAGTTGGGAATGCACAACAGTATTTTATGATAAATTGGAATTGATACATGAGATAGGGCTCAAGTGGGTCCTGCAGGCACAAGTAAGCTACATGAGGAAATGACCAAAATACCATGATCACCATTCCTGCTATGTTGCCTTCCCTTTCTCAGCCCACAGTTACGGCTACTTGGGGAGTTACAATCAGTTGGATGAGGAAGACAAAACTCAGGCCTGACTTATAGATGGATCTGCACAATATGGTGGTATCACCCGAAAGCAGACAGCTGCAGGACTGTAGCCTCTTTCTGGGATATCCTGAAGGACTCTGCTGAGGGAATATCTTCCTAATGGGCAGAACATAAAGCCATGCATCTGGTTGTTCATCTTGCTTGGAAGGAGAAATGCCTGAAGGTGCATTAGTATACTGATTCATGGGCTGTTTGTAATGGTTTGGCTGTATAGTCAGGGACTTGGCAGGAACCTGAATAGAAAATTGGTGACAAGGAGGTCTGGGGAAAAAGAATGTGGATAGACCTTTCTGAGTGGGCAAAAGGCATGAAAATATTTGTGTTTTACATGAGTTCTCATCAGCGGGTGACTTCAGCAGAGGAAGACTTTAATAATCAAGTGGATAGGATGACTCCCTCTTTGGCTAGCACTCAGCCTCTTTCCCCAGCTATTCCTGTTAATGTCTAATCGGCTCAGGAACAAAGTGGTCATGGAGCTAGGGATGGAGGTTATGCATTGGCTCAGCAACATGTACTTCCCCTCACCAAGGCCAACCTGGCTACATCCACTGTTGAGTGCCCAATCTGCAAGCAGAATGACCCACACTCAGCCCTTGATATGGCACAATTCCCTGAGGTGATAAGCCTTCTATTTCAGGTTGGTTACATTAGAGCACTTCCATTATGGAAGGGGCAGCAATTTGTTCTCTGGATATGGGTTTGCCTTCCCTGCATGCAATGCTTCTTCAAAACTACTATTCGTGGACCTATCGAATGTCTTATCCACTGCCATGGCATTCCACACAGCATTGCTTCTGATCAAGGAACCCACTTGACAGCAAATGAATGTGCAGGCATGGGTCTGTTTTCATGTAATTCCCTTGTCTTACTATGTTCCCCATCACCCTGAATCAGCTGGATTGATAGAATTGTGGAATGGACTTTTGAAGACTCAATTACAGTGCCAACTAGGTGGCAATATCTTGCTGGGCTGGGACAATGTTCTCCAGGAGGCTGTGTATGCTCTAAATCAGTGTCCACCCCATGGCTCTGTTTCTCCCCCAGCCAGGGTTCATGGGTCTGGTACTCAAGGTGTGGAAATGGGAGTTTTACCACTCACTATTTCCCCTAGTGATCCATGAGGAAAATGTTTGCTTCCTGTCCATGCAATCTTAAGTTCTGCTGGTCTACAAGTCTTAGTTCCAAAAAGAGGAGGGTTTCCACCAGGGAACACAATGATTTCATTAAACTGGAAGTTAAAACTGCTTCCTGGCCACTTTGGGTTCTTGTGCCTCTGAATCAACAGTCAAAGTAAAGAATTACTATACTGGCTGGGGTGATGGATCATGACTATCAAGGTGAAATAGGACTGCACCTACACAGTAGAGGTAAAGAAGAGTTTGAGTGGAATACAGGAGATCCTCTAGGGTGTCTCTTAATACTACCATGCCCTGTGATTAAAGTCAATGGAAAATTACCACAAATCCAAACAGGACTAGTGACAGCCCAGAATCTTCAGGACTGAAAGTTTGGTTCACCCCACCAGGGAAAGAACCATAGCCAGATGAGGTGTTTGCTGAGGGTAAAGGGAACATGGAATGGGTAGTTGAAGAAGATAGTGGTAAATATGAACTTCAACTATGTGAAGAGTTACAGAAATGAGGACTGTAATGGTTGTGAATATTTCTTCCTTGTTCTGTTATGAGTATGTTTGTGTATATACATAAAATAAATATCTTTGCTTTCTTTTCTTTCCTTTTCCCTTATCATATGACATAAGTTGCATTAGTTTCATGTCATGGTATTTAATGATATGAAGTTTAAGAATGAATATTACCCAAGGATTTTAACACTGTTCTGGAGGGAATTGTTGTGTTTCTGGTTGTATGCAGGAGAGTTGAATATTTTTAGGTGGAAATATATATATTTCCCTTAGAACCACTGGGAGATTCCATTGAAACCTATTAAAAATCCAAAATATTAAAAGAAACACTAACCTTATCAAGTGCTGAGATGACTGTCAAGCACCTAGAAATTCATACATTCCTAGTGAGAACACAAAATCAAGCAGCAATGCTGGAAAATGATTTGGCAGTTTCTTATAAAATTAAATATATTCATACCACAGGATCTAGCAATCTCATGCATGAATATTTATTCTAAAGATATGAAATCTTACATTTACATGAAAATGTGTTTGCAAATATTTACTACATCTCTTTTTATTGTTGGTAGAGTTAAAAACAACCAAAATGTCCATCACTTGTTTATTCATTAACAATCTTGGGCTGCATCCACACAATGAAATGTTATGCAGCAATTTGAAAGAAAACAATCGGTACACATATAAATCCATATGGATTTCAAAGACATTCTCCGTGAAAGAAGCCATCTTAAAGATTAGGCAGTGTATGATTCCAATTATATGATATTTTCAAAAAATTTAACCAATGGAGATGAAAGACCTCAGGGCCAGCAGCTACAAACAAAGGGGTCCCAGGGATCCACCTCCCCAGGAAAGGAGATGGAGAGGGACACAACCTAAGCCTGACTCAGCTTTTGACCCACAAATGTGATCTCGTGTATCCCCTTATAGGCCCAGTGGGGCCACACCATTGTTTGCCTTGTGAGCCTGCTCAGGACTAAATAGATCTGGGAATAAGAGATCCAACCATCTCAATCTCCCTCTGTACTAACCGGGACTGATTGTTGAGGGTGCAGAGGGGAGAGGAGTTATCTCCTACCTGGGAAAAGGGAGGGACTGCCAGCAAAGGTTGAAGAATTCTCTCAGAGAAATTTTGAATTACAAAGCTCTTAGGCTCCAGGCAGGAACCTGTATCACATAGGTCCAGTCTGTGTTGCAGCAAACACACTCCAACCAGGCTTGAACTGAGAGGGTTTCCAAAGAGCACCATCTGCTGGCAGACTAAGTACACATGAGGAAATTAGAAGTAAATAAGTAACAGAGGCTTTTCTAGCCTTTATAGCCTCCCTCCCCAAGGCCCTAGGAAGCAGGTCTGCAACACATTACTGGGTAGAGAGCCTAGTTTTGAGCACATAAAAGGGAAAACCCTAAAGTGCCAAGAATCAAAGAATAACAGTAACACACAGCTTCCCACCACTAAATCCCTTCAAAAGAGAGAAAAATTGAGCAACTGAGTAAACTCATCATCCTAATCAGATGCCTAGACATCAGCCAAAAATTATGAGCCATACTAAGGAAATGGAAAACAAGGCCCAAGGAAACAATATATCAAAGCCCCAGAAAAGACTTGGGATTTGAGACAACTAATTAATGAGATAAACACAAATTTTCAAAATCAAATTAATGTGCTGAAAGACAATAAGGCTGAAGAGAAAAATGACATCAAGAAGACAGTGAATAAAAAATACAAAAAAGAAAGAAAAGAAAACTGAGCAATCATAAAGAAGAATTTAAAATCTGAAGAGAAAAGCAACAGAGCTCATGGGAATGAATGACATGATAGGTGAGATAAAAAACACATTACAGGCATATAACAGCAGACTTGAAATGATAGAAGAAAGAATAAATGACACCTAAGGCAGAAGAGCTGAAACAGAAGAGAGAAAAGAATGGAGAGAAAGGAATGGGAAAAAAAGAGCAAGGAATCTGGGAGTTGAACGACAACATGAAACAACAACATACCTGTCATGAGAGTTTCAGAAGGAGAAGAGAAGGGGAAAAGGGCAGAAAGAGTATTTGAGGAAGTAATTGCTGAAAATTTCCCAATTCTCATGAGAGAAATGAATTTACATGTACAAGAATCACAGGATACCTCAATCAGAATAAATCTGAATAGACTTTCTTCAAGACACATTCTACTCAGAATGTCAAACATCAAAGATAAAGAGAAAATTCTGAGAGCAACAATGGAGAAGGAAACCATCACATGCAAGGGACACCCAGTAAGACTTAGTACGAATTTCTCATCAGAAACCATGGAGGCAAGAATACAGTGGTATAATACAATTAGGATTATGAAAGAGAAAAACTGCCAGCTAAGAATTCTGCATCCAGCAAAATTGCTCTTCAAATATGAAGGTGAACTTAAAATATTCACACACACACACACACCCCCAAAAAACAGAAACTAAGAGAGTTCATAAAAAGAAATCACTTTACAGGAAATATTAAAGGAAGCCTTAGAGCCTGAAAGAAAAAGACAAGATAGAGGCTTAGAGGAGAACATAGAAGAAAGAAAAGCAGAAAGAATAACCAAAAGATTAAAAAGACAGGTGAAAACAAGATATGGCATACAAAAAGCAAGAATAAAATTGTGGAAGTAAATAATGCATTTACAGTAATATCATTGAATGTGAATGAATTAAACTCCCCTATCAATAATAATGAAATAAAACAAATTTTAAAGCAAAGGAAAGAAATTGGCTGACAGAATAGTTAAAAAAACAAACAAAACATAAGCCATCCATATGTACTTTACAAGAGACTCACCTTAGACACAGGGATACAAACCAGTTGAAACTGAAAGGTTGGACAAAGATACTCCATACAAGTAGTAACCAAAAAAGAGCAGTGGTAGCTGTACTATCAGACAAAATGGACTTTAAATGCAAAGAAGTTATAAGAGCTACAGATGGCCATTATATATTAATAAAATGGACAATCCACTGGGAAGATACAACAGTCATAAATTTCTATGCACCTAACTAGGTTGCCCAAAAATACATGAAACAAAGTCTAGCAAAACTGAAGGGAGAAATAGACATCTCTACAACAATCACTGGAGACTTCAACACACCACTCACGCCATTAGATAGAACCACTAGACAGAAGATTGAAAAGGAAACAGAGAACTTAATATGATAAACGAGTTAGACCTAACAGACATATACAAAATACTGCACCCAAACTCTGTGGGTTATACATTCTTCTCAAGTGCCCATGGATCTTTCTCCAGGATAGACCACATGTTTGGTCACAATGCAGTTCTCAATGAGCAAAATGATTGAAATTATAGAAAATACCTTCTCAGATAATAATGGAATGAAACTGGAAATCAATAATAGACAAGAAAGAGATAAATTCACAAATGTGTGGAGGCTAAACAACACACTCCTAAATAATCGGTGGGTCAAAGAAGAAATTGAAAGTGAAATCAGTAAATATATTGAGACAAATGAAAACAAGAACACAACTTATCATAACTTCAGCGGGAAATTTCTAGCCCTAAATGCCTATATTCAAAAAGAAGAAAGAGCCAAAAATAAAAGATCTAACTGAACAACTAGAGAAACTGGTAAAAGAACAGCAAACCAATTCCAAAGCAAGCAGAAATAAATAAATAAATAATAGAGCAGAAATAAATGAAAATACGAACAACAACAACAAAAAAAAATAGAGGAAATCAACAAAACCAAAGCTGGTTCTTTAACAAGATCAATAAAATTGACAAATCTCTAGCTAGACTAAGAGGGAAAAACAGAGAAGATGCGGATAACTACAATCAGGAATGAAAGGGGGACTGTTACAACTCACCCCAAAGAAATAAAAAGAATCAGAAGAGGATATTATGAGGAACTGTTTGCCAACCAACTAGACAACCTAGATGAAATGGGCAAATTCCCAAAAATGCACAAACAACCTACACTGATGCTACAAGAAATACAAAACTTAAACTAATCACATTTAAAGAGATTGAATCCGTCATCAAAGACCTCCCCCCAAAAATGTCCAGGACCAGATGCCTTCACCAAGCATTTTGAGAAGAATTAACTCCAATCTTGTTTAAACTCTTCCAAAAAATTAAAGGGGAGGAGCGGGGCATTGGGCGGCCGATCAGAGAATGCGGGCTGCGTGCTGCCTGCAGGTCGCGTTGCTGCTCCAGCGCCTCAAGGCTGGGGCGGCCCATGGGGACTGCTTCAGCGTCGCGGGCTGCGGGTCCCGCCTGAGGAGCCACCTGAGCACGCCGGCCTGCGCCCGCTCCTTCTAGGTCATGGCGGTAGCGCGGGGCCGCGTCCAGAAGGCAGCAGCCGCCAGCGCAGGGCGCTCTGCGGCCACGGGGAAACGAGGATGCGCGACCCGCACCCGCCCCTGTGCCGCCACGGCCCGCGCGCCCGGATTGTCCCGCAGCTCCCGGTCACTCCGCTGGGGACGCCGGTGGAGTCAGGGTCGTCGGCCGCCGGCCGCCGCCCAGCCGCCTTGAGTTGGTGTCCCGGGTCCTGGCCTCCAGCGAGCAAGGAGAAGTACCTGCCCCAGCTGATGGCAGAGAAGGATTCCCTGGACCCCTCCTTCATGCATGCTCTGCGGCTGGCGAATCAGCAAATAGAAATGTTTCAAAAAGAGAAGGCAAGGACATTGATGTGGTAAATAATAAGAACATGAAGCTGGGACATAAAGTGTTAATTCCTATAAAACAGTTCCCTAAGTTCAACTTCATGGGGAAACCTTTGGGTCCAGGAGGCAACTCTCTGAAGCGTTTACTGGAAGAAACCTTGGCAAAAATGTCCGTTCTTGGAAAATGTTCCATGTGAGACAAGGCAAAGGAAGAAGACTTGAGGAAAAGTGGAGAAGCAAAGTACTTCCACCTCAATTATGATCTCCACGTTCTCATTGAGGTATTTGGGACATGCCCTGGAAGAAATAAAGAAGTTCCTCATTCCTGACTACAATGATGAAATCAGCAAGCACAGCTCCAGGAATTAACGTATTTGAATGCTGGTTCAGGAAATGCAGATGTCCCAGTTGTTTGAGGGAACCCCCCTTGGCTTACAAGATGTTTACCAACCACAGCAATAACTAGGGGGATGGGAGGCATTTCAGTCCCGCAGGTTGGTGTTGGGGTGCCTCGAGGGACACCAGCTTCCAGGGGTGTCCTTCCCAACCGGGGGCCAGTGAGCAGGGGAAGAGGGTATCTTACTCCCAGAGCAAGAAGCATTCCCTCGACTGGGTATTGACCTCCACCACCACCACATGCACAAGAGGCCTATGGAGATTATGACTACGAGGATGGCTATGGTACTGCTTATGCTGAACAGGGTTATGATTCCTATGATAACAGCTATAGCATCCCAGCCAAAGTGGTGCTGATGACTATGATTATGGACGTGGACTTAGTGAGGAGACTTAACAATTCCTATGAGTGGAATTGTGGAAGAAGAGTGGGCTAACTCAAGACACAAAGCCCCTTCTGCAAGGACAATGAGAGCCTACCGAGACCAGCCATATGTCAGATACTGATTGTATTGTCTGATGTTGGGGAATAGCCAATCTCCAAATGTCCTGTATACTGTTCAAAGTAATTTTTTTTCTATGAACACTCCTTTTTCAATAAATCAAAATGCTTACTATCTGAATGGATGGAACTCAAAATTACTTTGTTGAAACCAGGGCAGAAAAAAAAAGACATGT
The DNA here is from genome assembly GCA_029593785.1 of Cabassous unicinctus. NCBI lineage: Eukaryota > Metazoa > Chordata > Mammalia > Cingulata > Chlamyphoridae > Cabassous > Cabassous unicinctus. The sequence goes on from JAQZBX010020671.1 coordinate 19,450, forward strand.
AAAATTTTGTTATTTCCAGTCTGTATATGAAAGATAGGTCATAAAAAGGAAAAAAATAACTTTGCTTAACTAGTGTTAAACAAAAAAAGTAAGTTTACTAAATATGTTAATCCATTCTTTTAATATGTGTCACCTTTCATTTTAGTGGTTTCTGTAGAATTTAGTTACTTTATCTATCAGCCATATGCTAGTTTTTTTTTTCCTCTTTGCCAACATGCATACAAAGGGAAACCAATTACAAGTTCAAATAATATGGTATTCTTTTGTAACTCAAGTCTTGAAATGTTCTGCAGTGTAAAGTCACCTCTTGCTTGATACTAAATAAAATTTTTAAGGAAAAAAGTTGAAGAGGAGGGAAAATTACCCAACTCATTCTATGAAGCCAAAATTTCCCTAATACCAAAACCAGATAAAGACACTACAAGAAAAGAAAATTACAGACCAATCTCTCTAATGAACATAGGTCCAAAAATTCTCAAAATAGATACTTGTAAATCAAATCCAACAGCATATCAAAAGACTTCTACATCACCATCAAGTGGGATTTAATCCTGGGATGCAAGTTTGGTTCAACATAAGAAAATAAATTAATGTTTTAGGAATATGAAATGTCTGCTTCCCCCTCCCGCTAGTTACTTGTATAGATTGCTGGAAAGGGTGGGATGGAATTGGCCAGCAATGCATTCTGGAAGGTTCTGCTACAGCACACACAGAACCCTAGGTGTGGTAATCATTAACCTGTGTACATGCTGCCCATCACACTTCTGGGAAACTACATGATTCCCCCATATGCCTGTACCCACTTTTAATCATTTACTAAGCTATATGCACCATTGAGCTGCTCTCTGCATTAACTAGACCCCTCTTAGTGCTGTCTAGCCCTATATAATCTTTGTCTTCCCACTGTACAGTATGGTAAATACCCAACTGGCTGTTATCAGGACTGGACATGTGAGTAATAAATGGTGTGACTGCTGCTGGTCTCTCCATGTGGTTTCTTTGGAATATTAAAGTATTCAGTCAGCCTTCCAGGCTCAACCCTCCTGCATTACACAAGTTTATATTGTATAATTGCATTTATATAAGTTCTGGATGATGAGAACTTATCTAAAGTAACATGAAGATTTCAATGGTCTCTTGGGAACAAGGTGAAAGTGGAGATTACAAAGGAACAACAGGAAACTTGAGTGATAGACTTCTTAACTATCTTCTTTGTGGTGATGGTTGCATGGCTGTGCATATTTGCAATAAATATAAAATTTCACACTTTTAATGTAGTACATCATATATGATATCTATCATAAAAGCTATTGTTAAAAATGCTAGCAATGGAAGAACTTTTATCATTGATGTGAAAGCAGTGGCCCCTGGAGGTTATGAGGGGAGGGAGAGGGAAAAATAGGTGTAATATGGGGGCATTTTTAGGGCTTGGGAATTGTCCTGAATGACACTGCAATGACAGGTACAGACCATTATATATCTTGCCATAACTTACAAAATTGTGTGGGAGAGAGTGTAACCTATAGTGTAAACTATAATCCATGCTTAGTGTCAATGCTCCAAAATCTGTTCATCAATTGTAACAAATGTACCACATTAATGAAGAATGTTGTTATTGTGGGAAAGTGTGGGAGGGGTAGGGATTGGGGCATATGAGAATCCCTATATTTTTATGTAACATTTATGTAATCTAAGTATCTTTAAAAAAACTAAAATGTATATTAAAAAAATACACAAATGGAGCACCAGCACATCCTTGCAAGATGGTGGAAGCTGGAGTGTCCTTCTAAGGCAGACTGCATTGGCTTTACTAATGTGGATCCTGCACCTGCCTGCCACGGAGACATCAGCCATTGCCTGACACAAGGTTGTTGTGACACAAGAAGGTTGTTGATAATTATGAAAATCCTAAAATGTGGGATCCCTTGATAAGATATCTAAAAAATTTAGAGCTGGATTGGTGGAGGCTCCAGCTTGTGGTTATGTAATGAAATTACAGATTCAAGTGAATGAAAAATGGAAGATTGTGGAAGTTAGGTTTAAAATTTTGGCTGCGCTTCTGTGATTGCCTCCAGCCTGTTAGTCAATGCCTCCAGCTTCTTAGCCACTGAATGAGTGAATGGGAAAATGACTGAAGAAGCCTTGACCATCAGTAACACAGGTATTGCCAAGGAACTCTGCCTTCCTCCTATGAAACTGCACTGCTCCCTGCTGCCTGAAGATGCAATCAAGGCCACCCTGGCTGATCAAAAACTGAAACAAGAACCCAAAAAAGGAGAGACAGAGAGGCAATGTGCCCTTGGCAGTTCACATCGGTTGTTTCCCTACCGACTGTGCTATCTCTAGAAGCCCCTTGCACTGCAATAAAAGAGCTCTGGGACACACATATATTTGCTGTTAATGTTTTGGCTCTAATTAGCAAGTGAAATACACAATTTAATTGTTCTGAGTCCTGTGGTTTCTTTCAGCCCACTTTTATCACCTTAACCAATTTAATGCATATTTTGAACTGAGTGTATGGCCTGAAAATTGAAGTCCATAATGAAGTCTCACGTGCTTGGAAGCCATTGAAGTGCACAAATACCTAATTATACCAAAATGTGATTTGGGGAAGATTACCAGAATACCTTGGTATGATTATTTGATAGAACCAATTGTTGTACATAAAACAGATCTGTATATATACTATGATGAGTAAAAGAATGTAAGACAAAAATGTTTAAATGGATATATAGGTAAGAAAAGACAGATAGTCACATAATGACACATGGAACCTCAGAAACTCCTGAAAGTTCATCTGCCTGAAACCTGGTTCTCCCTACTTTCTACAGGTAAACACTTGAATGCAGCAATATCTTGCCATGTTCTTATTACAGGAAGCACATTTCTGCAAACCTCATTCACCATGTCCATCTCTGCCTTGTAATTGTTCTAGGAGAACAACTGGAACCAGAGGTGAGGAACCAAGGTCCAGAACCTGGGATTCATCCTTACCAGATATGAGTTCTTGGGTATATAAATCTGTGTGTTGATTTAGATCTGTAAAATTAATATCAATACTTTCTGCATATATTCTCTGTGGATATTCAAAAATGAAGATAACCAGTGTTAACTATTTAACAAAGGAAAATCTCATAAAGAGAATTCATATGTCCTACAATGCCACCCATCTCCCCAATAACAGTCATAACTACTCTGGGCACAGCATTTTGGAAGGCCTCAAACCAAAGAACCTGATGTATAGGAGGAGGATATGCAAATAGGGCTCCTCCATCTGTTTATGAAAAACAGCCCTACCCCAACCCTGCAGCTCTTGGGGAGGAGCCCAACCCCAGGATCCCTAGGTATTCCTATCCTGTGAATCCTGTGATTGGGACGGAACAAAGATAAATCACCATGGAATTTGGGCTGAGCTGGGTTTTCATGATTGCTATTTCAAAAGGATATTTTATAGGGGTCACAAGATTTGAGTATGTGAGTGGATATGAGTGAGAGAAACATTTCATATAATTAACAGTTTTTCTGACCAGGATATTTTTGTTCTTGTAGGTGTTCAGAGTGAAATTCAACTGTTGGAATCTGGGGGAGATTTGGCCCAGCCCGGGGTCCTCTGAGGCTTTCCTCTGCAAACTCTTGATTCACCTTTAGTGGCTACTGGTGAGTTGGATACATGAGGCTCCAGAGCAGGAGCTGGAGTGGATTGGAGAAATTAACCCTGATGGAGGAACTAAGAATTTTGCACCATCCATGAAAGGATGGCTCACCATCTCCAGTGACAATACAAGAACACACTATATCTGCAAATGAACAGCCTGAGAACAGAGGACACAGCCACGTATTACACAGTGAGTTGTAGCCAGTTGGAGCTGAGACCAAAACCTCCCCTGCAGCATTACCACGAGGGGTTGCACAGGACCCACTGTGCACAAGATGCAGCCCCAGGCAGGTGCAGAGGGACCACCATGTCAGGACTAGTTACTACTCCCTTATCCTATTTCTAACAGATTTTACCCAGTAACACCCTGGAAAATTTGTCCATCAGACCTGGGTCATTGTGGTAACAGGTAAGTGGACCAATGGCTGTACTGGCCATCTGATCCCTTGCTTTCTAACTTTCATCTTTGCTAAGTCCATATTGATGCAAAGAACCTTATCTTTCTTGCCTCACATTTAGATTGACAACAGGAATTCACTTTGGCAAGTATAATGGCAAAGCCATTGGCTATACATTCTTCTTCTGCAAGATATTGAGATACAACTCTTGAAACATTGAAACTGGCAAATTGCTCAGTCATCTTTCCAGTTTGTTCTCCAGTGAACATATGATGTGCAATCTGTCAACCATTTTGGCTGGCATAGCTGAGACCAGAGCATGAGCCCAACAGGCCAAGTAAAAATCATGAGACTCTCTAGCCAAAGTAGTGTCTGGTAATTGCATTGCTTTAAACTTCCTCCTAACTCAGAAGGAGGCAGGGGACAACTAGCAAGATGTTGGCAGAGTAAAGAGCTCCTAGAATCAGCTCCTGCTACAGGGCAGTAGTGATCACCCAGAGTGATCTATAGCACTTGTTTGGGGGCTCCATGAGACCAGAGGAACATCCTGCAGCATCCTTGAAAGAATGGAAGGAGGAGACTGCCCATCTGCAGAGGTTCATAAGTACAGCACTCCATGCCACAGAGGATGGTTCCCATCCTCCACTGGAGGTACAAGCCACCACAGGAGCTGTTCCATGGCTGGAATTGAAAGCTCCACTTTCCAAAATGAGGGAGAAAGAAACGGTTGGGCACCAACTTCAGCTACTGATTAGTAAATTTAGTGGGCTGGAGTATAATCCTAAGAACAGCTGAAGTTTGAGTATGTCCAAGTCAGAAAGAGGCTGGTAGCCGCCATCTTAACTCCACACCTGACACGAGGGGAAGTGGGGAAGAATGAAAATCACAGTGCTGATAGGGGCCAGCTTTTTTACATCTATATCAGATTGCCACTTTTGCCTATGACCCATGCCCAACTCAGGCAGGGAGGAAGCTGGGGGGGAGCTGCACCAGCCGCTCCAGGAAATTACAGGCTATGCCACAGAAGCTGGTTATCATCCTACTTTGGCAGCACAAACCACCCCATGAGCTATTCTGTGGCAGGAATTGGAAGCTCCATTTCCCAAAATCAGGGGAGGGAGAGATGGTTGGCCACCAATTTCAGCTACTGATTGGTTAATTCAGCTGGCTAAAGTATAAGCCTAAGAACAGGTGAAGTCTGATCATTTCCAAGTCAGAAGAAGGCTGATAGCTGCCATTTTGACTCCACCCCCAGCATGAGGGAAATCCAGGCTGACTGAGAATCACAGTGACAGTAGAGACTGGTTTCTTTTGCCCAGATTGGCCTGCAGCCCTAGCCTAAGCTTCAGCCCTACCTCTAGCAAGGAAGAAACTAATCATCACCCCAGCCTATCCAGGTAACTGCAGGTACATTTGGCTGACACAGACTGCATAATTGAAAATCTACCAGGGCAACTGTGGTCATCTTGGACGTGCACTGCATAGATTGCTGCCCACACCTGTAGCTCCATCCCTGCCCCAGACAGGGGAGAAAGGGACATAAAGCTTTATCATTCTCTCTAGGCAACTACAGTCTAGGCCTGCATGAGTTGGATTATTCCACACAGCTGTGCCTTTGTCCCTATCCCTGACAAAAGCAAAAGTTGGCAGAAGCCTCACTGGTCCTTGGGAAAATGAGGGTAGCTTGAGCCTCCATAGCTTATAGCATCAATTACATCCTTGGTTCCTACCACACAACCAGCAAGGGAGAAAGGCAGGAAGCCCTAAACTAAAGAGAAAAACTGCACCCAGAATAAATACTCTAGCAAGCCAGATGCCAAGACACCAACAAAAAATTACAATCCACACCAAGAAACAAGAAGATATAGCCAGGTTAAAGGAACAAGATACGCCTCCAGATCACATAAAGGAGTTGAGACAACTCATCATAGATGGCCAAACAATATCCTTAATAAATTCAATGCGATGGCTAAAGAAATTAAGGATATTAAAAAAACATTGGATAAGCACAAAGAAGAATTTGAAAGTATTCATAGAAAAACAGCAGATTTTATGGGGATGAAAGTTGCAATAAATGAAATTTAAAATATGCTGGAATCATATAATAGCAGATTTGAGGAGGCAGAAGAAAGGATTGGTGAGCTTGAAGAAATGGCTTCTGAAAGTGAACATATAAAAGAACAGGTCTCAGGGAACTAAAGGACAGCAAGAGACATGCAAACCTATGTGTCATGGGTGTCCCAGAAGGAGGAGAGATGAGAAAAGGGGCAGAAGGAATATTTGAAGAAATAATGGTATAAAATTTCCCAGTCCTATTGAAGGATATAGATATCCATGTCCAAGAAGCACAATGTACTCCCACCCAAAAAAATCTGAGTAGGCCAACTCTGAGGCACATACTAATCAGAATGTCAAATGCCAAAGACAAAGAGAGAATTCTGAAAGCAGCAAGAGAAAAGCAATGCATAACATATAAGGGATACCCAATAAGATTAAGTGCTGATTTCTCACCAGAAACCATGGAGGCAAGAAGATAGTGGTATGATATATTTAAGATACTGCAAGAGAAAAACTTCCAGCCAAGAATCTTATATCCAGCAAGATTGTCTTTCAAAAATGAGGGCAAGTTTAGACTATTCATAGATTAACAGAAACCCGGAGTGTTTGTAACCAAGAGACCTGCTTTGCAGGAAATACTAAAGGGTGTGTCACAGCCTGAAAAGCAAAGACAGGAGAGAGAGACCTGGAAGAGAAACTAGAAATGATGATTATATCAATAAAAGTAACTAAAAGTGTCAAAAGAGTGGTGAAAATAAAATATGACAGATAAAACACAAATATTCCAGAATAAACTTAACCAATGATGTAAAGTACTCATATTCAGAAAACTACAACTCATTGTTAAAAGAAATAAAAAAAGATAAATAATTGGAAGAACATTCCATGCTCATGGATGGAAAGACTAAATATCATTAAATGTCAATTCTACTCAAATTAATATACCAATTCAATGCAATCCCAATAAAAATTCCACCAGCATTTTTAAAATAAATGGAAAACATGATTATAAAATTTATTTGGAAGGATAAGGGGTCCTGAATAGCCAGAAACATCTTACAAAGGAAAAGCTAAGTTGAAATACTCTCATTTCCAGACTTTAAGTCGTATTACCTAGCTACTGTGGTAAAAACGGCTTGATATTCACATAAAGACAGACACATAGACCAGTGGAACCAAATTGATGGTTAAAAAACAGACCCTCACATTTATGGTCAAGTGATTTTTGACTACCTGTCAAACACACCCAGCTCAGGCAGAAGAGTCCATTCAACAAATGTCGCTGACATAATTGGATATCCATAGCAAAAGAAGGAAAGAGGACCCCTATCTCACACCCTATACAGAAATTAACTCAAAATGAATCAAAAAACCTAAATATAAAAGTAAGAACCATACAGCTTCTAGAAGAAAATGTAGGAAAATATCTTCAAGACCTGGTGGTAGGTGGTGTATTCTTAAAGGAGATAAGAGGAGGACTGAGAGGGACTACTGATATTTAATGTATGTAGAAGTTTTAATTAGCTTTACTGTAAAAGTGTGGAAATGTACAGAGTTGTAACACATTATAGGGAGTAACAGCTGGTTTGTAAATGAGGATGTGGTTGAAAATGGTAGTATAGCGATGTAAATGCCAATTGACAAAAAGCTAGATAATAATCTAGGAACTGAATAGCACAGTAAACCCAGAGGTGGATGAGAATATTGGTTGATGGTACAGATTCAAGAGTGTCCATTGTGAGCTAGAGCAAATGTGCATCACTATTTCAGGGTTGTGGGAATGTGGAGAGGCATGGGAAAAATACAACTGGAGTGACTTATGGAGTGTGGTTAACAGTAATAATGTAATATTCTTGCATCTATGCCAATGATGTACTGTGTTGATAACGGGGCAGTATGGAAAATGTGTGCCAAATATATGCTGTGGAACTGGTAATAATCAGATGATATTATCTCATAATCTGTAACAAATGTTCCACCACATTGTGGTGTGTTGATAGAGGGGTGTTGTTTGGGAATTCTGCACATGTTCATGATTGTTTTGTAAGTTTACTACTTCTGTCATAAAAATATATTTAAGAAATAACAATAAGGTGGGTAGGGGGGGAAATACACCAAATGTAAAATAAGGACTATAATTAGCAGTAAGATTTTGAAAATATTCTTTCATAATTTGTAACAAATGTCTCACAGCAATGTAAGGTGTTGGTGGAGGGTTGATGTATGGGACCCTGTATGATGTTATGCATGTTTGCTTTGTAAGTTCAGAACTTTTAATATACACTTATTGTTTATGTATGTTCATGTTTAAATGATATAAGTAATAATAATAATAGGGTGGGGTTGGGGAAAAATACTTTGGTGAGTAGTAATATTTTGAGGATGCTCTTTAATCATTAGGTAAAAATGTTTCACAATAATGCAAGGTATTGGCAGTGGGGTGAGGTAAGAGAGCCCTGTATAATGTTATGTATGTTTGTCTTGTAAGTTCACAACTATTACGATACACTTATTGTTTATGTATGCTCATGTATGAGTGATATATTTCAATAAATTATAAAAAAGTAAAAAAAAAAAGGTAGCTGGTTGCTCTTGCAGCCACAGGCCTTACTTGTGCTGTCTGATATCACCAGAGACAGGAAAGTAGGGTCCTTAGTGAATTCTCTTAAATAACTTCTCCTCTTTCCCTTTAAATGTTGAATGCAGGCAAATACCTTCTAGTTGTCTCAGGTGACCCAAGGGATAAGATAGCTCTATACCCTGTTTTTAAGCACTGCTATCAAATACTACTGTTCCTTCCTGGAATGAATCAGGGATGTGCATTGTGTACTGGTCCACCTTGACCTGCTCAGTATCTTAAAACTGTGCACATGTCCTTGAACATCTGCTGCTCACATCTCTCCCTCTAATGCAAAAGTCTATATCAAGAAATGGATTTTAGTCAAAATAAGAGAATGTAATTCTAGATAGCATAATAAGAAATATTATTCCTATACCTACACACCCACACTTGCACAAACACGAGGACTTTTAAAATAGTAATAGGTAGTGCTTGTTAAAACATCTAAGCCCAAGAACTCATGACTCTGGATCTATCTAGACACTGCATTATCAGAAACTGAGGGACTTTCTTCTGCAATCAGTTACCAAATGTCCATGATTCTAGGTGAAGTTTAAGCACATGATCCCCAGTACCAGAAAAGGGAGGTGCATTGGTCTGTCATAGTCAAGTGTCAACCCCTGGCAGGATCAACTATTAGCAGGGAGCCTGGGGGCCTTGTCTATGGGGTTCTTTACTCCTGCTCCTCTAATCAGGGTGGGATAACAGAAAGGGGAACTGGGAGCCCAGCAGGGGCCAACTCCCCACAAAGGAACTGAGACATCATTGAGAATATAAGAATCTCAATGAAGCTCAGGGTAGTTGACATTCTTCAACCGCTTCACATTCAATGACAAACAAAATCAATTTCAGTTGCCTAAATTGTAAAGGAAATCATGTTTCTAGACTCATTTTATTGCAGTGTGAATTTCTTGTTTTGTGAATTGCCCATCTTTTGTCCATGAACACCTGGGCTGTTATATTAGTAAAGTAGATGTATGTGTAAGGGACATGATGAAGTTTTGCCTGCAGAGTCTAGGCAAGGTGCCCTGTGGTGTTTGGAGGGCCACCATCTGGGTCACACCTGCTCTGCTGTGACAGCCTGAGCCACTCTGACCACATTCTTGAGTGAAGTTGAATCTGGTGTCCACTGTTAACTCTGCTTGCCCTGCCCTCCTGATCCCACACCCAGCATCTCTGTAGTGTCTGTATGAGCCCTCCCTCTGCAGTCAGTAGGGCCCACACCCAAGAGCCAGAACTGAATGGGAGTAATCATGAGGGCACCTGCCATGGAGCCATATAAGCATTTCAAGTTTTGCTCCATGTGTTAATTAGGATAAAGGAAGCTAGATATAATTCCTGCTGGTGAAGTGAGCAGTGTGTAGGGTCTGGGTCTGGGAGGACAGAAGGACCAAGGTCCTCTGCTGTTGCATGACACCATGTGAGCATCCAGCCAGTCCAGTCAGGCCCTGTAAGTTGACCCCAGTCTCTAGACACCAGGGGGTCCATTTCTCCCACTCACTGTAACTAGAAGACAGATGTACTGATTCTGCTGTCTCAGGAGCACTGTACATGTCTCAAAGGGACATTTCACAGAAGGTGCTCATTGGACATCCAGGACAGAGATGGAGGCTCTTAAGACCTTATGGAAGCAAAGAGCTTAATGCCTTGGTGCATCCTCCTTAATCACATCAGTAGGGTTGGAAGATCCCAGACTAATGTTATCTGTAAATATACTATGTCAACTAGAGACAAAGTTAATGCAGACATGAAGCTCCTCCCTTTCTTTATTTGACCCAAAATGTTGATAATTTTAAAGGAATCCGATCTTTACAAATAGCCACATTTTCTTGTTTGAGCTCTTCAACATGACCTCATAGATTTGTGATAGAGAAATGAGATGCTGCAAAGTAAATATATTTTTAAAACTCCTGACAGGTCTTAAATGATCAAGAGATTTACCTTTATATAGAATAGTTTGAATATTCATTAGAAAATGCAATTTTAAGTTTGTAAAACATTTTTACCCTTTTACTAAAAGAAAATTTTAATAAATATATGAACTTGTCTTTTATTATTAATTCATCAATGATTCCATATTTATAACACAACTGTCTGAGTCATTCTTAGATTAGAGCAGATCCACACTGACTGAGGATGCACATTGTCACTGTCCCTCTTCTCCTGCCTCAGTGTCCCAACCCATCAGTCATCTTCTGCTGCTGCCCTGTGGACACCTTTTCCTCCTGCAGTCCCACTGCATATTCTTACAGAGCCCACTGCCCTGCCCAGCCCCTATGCACAGGTTAATGTCAAAGCATACACACTTGAGCTATCAATCAACATTTTTGTCGTGTTTGTTTGTTTTTAGTAAAAAGAATAAGTTTTTTTGCATAGGAGGCACTTAGGTTTCCTGACAATATGTTCCCATTTTCAGCTCAGAACTGTGCAAAAGCAGGCGTGGTGCATGAGATGCTGGGGTGGCCACTATTTCCACTTTCTAAACTTCAAAATGAAGTCTTTCAATTCATGTGACCAGGTAATCCCTGGATACCCCTCACTGGAACTGACACCATCCACGCAGATCTGAAGTTGGGTCAGAGGAAGTTGAAAAATTAAAGTATTAATCATTAACTTTAAATTGCATTACATTAAAACTATGCTTTATCAAATACAGATTATCAGAAAACTAGAATGGATAGATAAGTCAGGACCTCTCAAAATGCTCTCCAATTCAGTTAAGGAATTCTACCTCAGAGAATAAGCCTTAACCTTCTCAAGGCAAGACCAAGATCAGGAAATCATTAGCATGTCAGATAGGGTGAGGAAGTTCCTCTTATTTGGATTTTAACCAGATGGAAGACTAACTCTTCATTCTCAAGACAAGGAAACTTGGTGATAAGCAGAGAACACAGAGTAAGGCCATCCCCTTGTGTCAGAGTCCCCCCTACAGGTTATAATCAGCATGACTGGGAAAATGGAATACTTCAAACTTGACAGATGTCCCTTCCCTCAGTCCATGCCCCTGAGAAACCTACACCCTATCCTCTCCCCAACACTCACAGTCTCACAATCACTTCCTGCTCTGGGAATATCAAAGTCATAATGCCCTTAACTCCTGCTGTGTTTGTCATCACAGCAGCTCAGGAATCCTGGGTCAACTCTCTTAACACCTGGATTCTTATAACCACTGGAACTACTGCAGCTTCTTCTCTGGCTCCATCCTGTACTCCTGCTCCTTCCTAAATTCACTCCTTCTGGAATCTTCAGTCAGTAAATAGAAAATTCCATAAAATCTCAAACCCATCTCTGAATATCCTCTTTACCTTCTTATACTATTTAAAATGGGATTCCTGACTGGAACACACCCTGAAACATCAAGTGGAAGAATTTTCCTCTCTGATATCCCTCATGCAACCTGAGTGTTTGCCTAATATCTTATCATTGTCAGATTCAGCCAATGCTCACTTTTTCCACCTCTCCCCTTTCAACTTATATCCTCATATTATAGCATTACTTCACACATAGCCCTGGCTTCATGTGGTCATCTACTGTCCTTGGAATTACTGCCATTCTTCTGGATTCCATTTTCAACTGCTCTATGACTTGCTCCCATAAGATTTGTTATGATTCATGATGATTTCAATATGCGCATACATGATAGCTCTAATACCCTGGTCTTTGGTGCTCTTGAAACCATTGCTCCTCCAGCACCCTGTCCTCCTTGTGACCTCACAGAGCACCATAATGGACCTCACACTTTGGCTTTTCCAAGAACATATTCCTCCAAGGTCCCAAGAACTAGCACTCCACTCTCTGGCCTCCTCCACATCTCTCCCATTTGCTCTCTCTACATTTTTACTCCAAAATTCATGGAAACACACCTGAAACTCCACTTTCCTTTCCTTCCTAGTAGGTGTTATAAATGTTGATGATATTTAACATGGTCTGTGTCCATCAATGCAAGCTCATGTAGAACACTTCCATTTCCCACTCAATACACCTTGTTCCATCTATTCTATTCCTCACTCCCCTCCCCTCAGAGCCCATGGTGAGCACGTGGCTTCAATTCTTGGATGACAAGATTCATAGTTACTTGCAACAACACAGGTCTTGACACATTGGTTTGTCCTCCTCTGTTAGGATCTGCCCATGATCTCAAAAGAATTCTGTCCCTCTGTTTGAGAACATATTGGTCCTCCCTAGGATGTGAGTTCAGCTCCTTCCTACGCATTTTGTGGGTCTCCACCCACTGATACAACACATTATGACAAAGTGATCACTCACACACTTCCTAGAAGCCTGCCCCAGGTGTACTCTGCCCTGAATGCCCCCCATTCAACACCCTAAACCAGTAACCCTTCTTTGTCCTATTGCCATAAGTGCATTCCTGATTTTGTACTTTCAACCTCATACCCACAAATCCCCAGTGTTCACTTGTCCCTCCTCCAAAACTACCCCCAGTACCCTGGACCTTCCAACCCACACTTCCCACTATACCCACCTGCCAAACTTGCACTACCCAATCCAAAAGTATCACTACCCTCCTGTCATAGCCCTTCAATGCCCAACTACACACTTCCACTTTATCATAGATTGCACCGGTATGGGCATTGGCTCACAACCTTCTTCTCCCTTTCTATTTCCTGTAAACCTATCTTCC
>JAQZBX010020672.1:0-24324 GCA_029593785.1 Cabassous unicinctus
GGGCTTGTGGGACACAGCAGACCAAATTTGTGGGTCAGAAGCTGAGTCAGCCTTAGGCTGTGTCCCTCTCTTTCCCTTTTCCTGGGGTGGTATATCCCTGAAGCCCCCTTTGTCTGTAGTCGCAAGCCCAGAGGCCCGTGAATTCTAAAGTGTCTTTAGTGTGGGGGATGGTGACAGCAGCAGCATCTCCTGGTTTCAACTCACAGTTCTGTCATCGTGATTTCCCTCCTTTGTCCCTCTCTTTTCTGGGCAGTGTCCAGCCTTCGCCTGGTGTCCTAAACCCTAGAAGATCTTTTTCTGGGCTGTTTCAGCTTGTCCTTTAGCTATTTTTCTGGAGGAGAAGAGAGTCCCATGTCTTACTAGTCTGCCATCTTCCTGGAAGTATTTGAGTCTTTTTGTTGCTATTGTTAATGGAATTTTCCCCCCGATTTCTTCCTCAGGTTGTTCAATACTAGTGTACAGAAACTTTACTGATTTTGTATGTTGATCTTGTATCCTGCCACTTTCTGAACTTGTTTATTAGCTCAAGTAGCTTTCTCATAGAAATTTCAGTATTTTCTAAATATAGGATCAAGTCATCTATAAATAGTGAGAGTTTTACTTCCTCTTTTCCTATTTAAATGTCTTTTTTTTCTTGTCTAATTGCTCTACCTAGAACTTCTAGCACAATATTGAATAACAATGGTGACAGTGGCATCCTTGTCTTGCTCTGATCTTAGAGGGAAGGCTTTCAACCTTTCCCCATTGAGTAAAATGCTGGCTATGGGTTTTTCATATATGCCCTTTCTCATATTGAGGAATTTTCCTTCTAATCCTATCTTTTGAAGTGTTTTAAACAAGAAAGGATGCTGGATTTTGTCGAATGCCTTTTCTGCATCAATCAAGATGATCATGTGGGTTTGTTTCCTTCAATTTGTTAATATGGTGTATTATATTAATTGATTTTTTGTTGTTGAACAACCTTTGCATACCAGGAACAAATCCCACTTGGTCATGGTATATAATTCTTTTGATATGCTGTTGGGTTCTATTTGTAAGGTTTTTTTGTTTTGTTTTTTGTTTTAGGAGGTACTTGGGATTGAACTTGGAACCTTGTATATGGGAAGCAGACACTCAACCACTGAGCTACACTCAGTCTCCTTGCAAGTATTTTGTTGAGAATTTTTGCACATATGTTCATTAGAGAGCTTGGTCTGTCTTTTCTTGTATCTTTATCTGGCTTTGGTATTAGGGTGATATCGGCTTCATAAAATGTGTTGGGTAATTTTCCCTCCTCTTCAATTTTTTGGAAGAATTTAAACAGGATTGGTGTTAATTCTTCTTGATATACTTGGTAGAATTCACCTGTGAAGCCCTCTGGTCCTGGGCTTTTTTTGTTGGGAGATTTTTGATGGCTGATTCAATCTCTTTAAATCTGATTGGTTTGTTAAGTTCTTGTATTTCTTGTAGTCAATGTAGGTTGTTTGTACATTTCTGGGACTTTGTCCATTTCATCTAGGTTGTCTAGTTTGTTGGCATAGAATTTCTCAGAATATCCTCTTATGATCCTTTTTATTTCTGTGGGGTCAGTCCTAATCCCACCCCCCTTTCATTTCTGTTTTTATTTGTTTGCATCTTCTCTCTTTTTTCGTTTGTTAGTCTAGTGAAGGGTTTGTCAATTATATTGATCTTCTCAAAGAACCAGCTTTTGGTTTTGCTCTTCTATATTGGTTTTTAAATTGTTGTTGTCTCAATTTCATTTATTTCTGCTCTAATCTTTATTATTTCTTTCTTCTACTTGCTTTGGGATTGGTTTGCTGTTCTTTTTCTAGTTTCTCCAGATGTTCAGTTACATCTTTGATTTTACCTCTTTCTTCATTTTTAATATAGGCATTTAGGGCTATAAATTTCCCTCTCATCACTGCCTTCACTATATCCCATAAGTTTTGGGGCACCCTGGCTAGGTCCATAGATATTTATGACTGTTATTTCTTCCTGGTGCATTGTGCCCTTTATTAATAAATAATGACCTTCTGTATGTCTTATAACCTGTTTTTAATTTAAAATCTGTTTTGTCAGATATTAGTATAGCTACCCCTGCTCTTTTTTAGTTACTGTTTGTGTGGAGTGTCGTTTTCCAGCCTTTCACTTTCAGCTGGTTTGTATCCCCGGGTCTAAGGTGAGTCTCTTGTAGATAGTATATGCATAGCTCATGCTTTTTTCATCCATTCTGTTAGCCTATATCTTTTGATTGGGTAGTTTAATCCATTCACATTCAGTGATATTACTCTAAATGCATTGCTTCCCCAGTTTTATTCTTTGGTTTTCATATATCAGATCTTATTTTCACTTGTCTTTTTACTCTTTGGGGTATCCTTTCTGCTAGTCCTGTCTTCTATACTGTCTTCCAAGCCTCTCTCTCCTGTCTTTTTCTTTTGGGCTGTAGGACCCCATTTAACGCTTCCTACAAAGGTGGATTCTTTTTTACAAACTCTCTTAGTTTCTGTTTATTTGTGAATATTTTAAACTCACTTTCCTATCTGAAGGACAATTTTGATGGATAAAGAATTCTTGGCTGGCAATTTTTTTCATTCAGTATCCTAATTATATCTATACCACTGTCTTCTCACCTCCATGGTTTTCTCTTTATCTTTGACCTTTGACATTCTGAGTAGTATGTGTCTTGGAGTAGGTCTATTTGGATTTATACTGATTGGAGTACGGTGTGCTTCTTGGACATGTAAATTCATTTCTTTCATGAGAGTTGGGAAATTTTCAGCCACTATTTCCTCAGATACTCTTTCTTCCCCTTTTCCCTTCTCTTTTTCTTCTGGAACTCGTATGATATGTACATTGTTGCACTTCATTTTATTTAACTCCCTGAATCCTGTTTAATTTTTTCCATTCTTTTCTCTCTCTGTTATTCCCTCTTCAATTTCAGCTGTTTTCTGTATCACTTATTCTTTCTTCTAGCATTTTAAGCCTGCTATTGTATGTCTCTAATGTGTTTTTTATCTCATCTATCATGTCTTTCACTCCCATGAACTCTATTATTTTTCTATTCAGGTTTTCAGATTCTTCTTTGTGTTAACTCAGTGTCTTCTTGATGGCCTTTATCTATTTAGCTATATTGTCTTTCAACCATTAATTTGATTTTGTAAATTTGTATGAATTTTGTTGATTAGTTGTCTTAAATCCTGTGCTCATCTCGGGCTTTGATAGATTCCTTTGCTTGGGCCATTTCTTCCATTTTCTTAGTATGGCTTGTAATTTTTTGCTGATGTCTAGTCATCTGATTATGATGGTGAATTTACTCAGATGCTCAATTTCTCTCTCTTTCATAGGGATTTAGTGGTGGGAGGCTGTGTGTTACTGTCATTCTTTGATTCTTAGTTCAACCTGTTCTGGGTCTTTAGGATTGCCCCTGTTAGTTGCTCAAATCTGGGCCATGGACCAAGCAATGGGTTGCAGACCCACTTAAGGGCCTTCAGGAGGGAAGCTATAAAGGCCTCAAAAAGTCTCTCTTATTTAGTTTTTGTTGTTGTTGTTGTTGTTTTTTAAAGATTTATCTATTCATTTACTTTTATCCATTTTTATGTCCCCCCCTCCCATTTTTGCTGTTTTTGTGTACATTTGCCGGGCAACTCTCTGTGTTTTTCCTGCCCTCTCTTCTCATCCTTCTCCTCCTGTCTTCACCGGGGTTTGATCCTGGGAACCTCCAATGTAGGGAGCAGAGTCCTACTGCCTGTGCCACCTTAGTTCCTGGTTTTTCGGCATGTCTTGTCTTGGCTCTCCCTTGTGTCACTTTCCTGTTACATCATCATCTTGCTGTGTGGCTTGGTAAGGACTGACAGCGTACCCATGCACAGGGCCTGACAGCATACCTTCTATTTTTTCTTTACTTTTACCTGGAGGTCCCGGGGATCGAACCCAGGTCCCTCCATATGGGAGACGGATGCCCAACCATTTGAGCCACATCTGCCCCCTCTCTTATTTAGTTTTAATTTCCTCACATGCTCTTCCTTGGTCCACCCACAGATGACACTCCTTAGCATCTCTCAGTTCAAAGCCTGGTTGAAGTGTGTTCGCTGCAACAGGGCCTGGATGAGTGTTACAGAAGATGCTGCCAGGAGGCTATTCAGAACCTCCTAATTCAAACTTTCTCAGAGGCAGCTCTCCAAACTTTGCAGGCAGTCGCCTCCCTTTTCCTGAGTAGGAAATAATTCCACTCCCCTCTGCATCCTCAGCAACCAATCCAGGTCAGTAGGGAGGATGATTGAGAGAGTCAGATCATTTTTGGTTTTTATGAATAATGATGCTCTGAACATTAGTATACAAATATCTGTTTGTGTCCCTGCTTTAAATTCTTTTGGCTATATACATGGAAGTTGGATTGCTGGATCATATGATAATTCTAATTTTAAAATTTTGAATAGCCATCAAACTGTTTTGTACAGTGGTAACATATTTTACATTCCCATCAACAATGTATGAGGATTCCTATCTCTCTTCATTCTAGCCAGCACTTATTATTTTCCATTTTTAAAACATTAGCCATGAGGGGCGGATGTGGCTCAAATGGTTGGGCATCCGTCTGCCATATGGAGGGACCTGGGTTTGATCCCCAGGACCTCCCGGTAAAATAAAAAATATATATATATATATAGAAGGCACATGGGCTGCCAGGCTCTGTGTACCGGTGAGCCGCCAGGCCCCGGGAGCCATGTAGCAAGATGATGATGTAACAGGAAAGAGATGCAGGGGAGAGTCAAGACAAGATGCTCTGAAAGCTCCAAAAACCAGGAACTGAGGTGGTGCAGGTGGCAGAATACCTCTCTCCTACATTGGAGGTCTTCGGGATCGAATCCTGGTGAAGACTGGATGAGAAGCGATGGCAGGAAACAGACACAGAGAATTGCCCAGCGAATGGACACAAAACAGCAAATGGGGAAGGGGGGTTTTAAAATGGATAAAAGTAAATAAATAAATCTTTAAAAAAAAAAGAAAAAAATTAGTCATTCTAGTGGGTCTGTTGTTTGTGTAGTACAGTTCCAGATTTTTAAAAAAATTTATTCTGTTACCATATATACATCCTAACATTTCTTTTTAAAATCATGTTCAGATATACATTTCAGTGCTGTTAATCACGTTCATAATATTGTGCTACTATCACCACCATCCATTACCAAAACATTTCTATCATTCCAAATAGAAACCCTGTACATATTAAGCCTTAACTTCATATTCCCTATCCCCACCCTCCCCCCTGGTAAATTATATTCTAGATGCTAACTCTATGAGTTAGTTTATTCTAATTATTTCATATCAGTGAGATCATACAATACTTCTCCCTTTGTGTCTGGCTTATTTCACTCAACATGATGTCTTCAAGGTTCATCCATGTTGTTATATGTATCAGAACTTCATTTCTTTTCACAGTTGAATAATATTCCTTTGTATGTATATACCACATTTTGCTTATCCATTCATCAGTCAATGGACACTTAGGTTGCTTTCATCTCTTGGCAATTGTAAATAATGCTGCTATGAACATTGGTGCAAAAATATCTGTTTGAGTCCCTGCTTTTAATTATTTTGAGAATATACCTAGTAGTGGGATTGCTGGGTCATATGGTAATTCTATACTTTAACTTTCTGAGGAGCTGCCAAATTGTCTTCCACAGTGGCTGTACCATTATTCTACATTCCCACCAGTGAATAAGTGCTCCTGTTTCTCCACATCCTCTCCAACACTTGTAATTTTCCTTTTTTTTTTTTAAATAGCTGTCATTCTAATAGGTGTGAGATGGTATCTCATTGTGGTTTTGATTTGCATTTCCCTGATGGCTAATGATGTTGAGCATCTTTTCATGTGCTTCCTGGCCTTTGTATATTTTCTTTGGAGAGATGCCTATTCAAGTCTTTAGCGCATTTTTAAACTGAGTTGTTGTCTTTTTGTTGTTAAGTTGAAGGGCTTCTTTATATATACTGGATATTAAACCCTTATCAGATGTGTGGGTTCCAAATATTTTCTCCCATGTGTAAAAAGTCGTTTGATGCACATTTATCTATCATTTCCCTTTTGTTGCCTGTGCTTTGGGTGTAAAGTCTAGGAAACCATTGTCTAACACAAGTCCTGAAGATGTTTCCTGTATTAGTCTGCCAAAGGGATGCCAATGCAAAGTACCAGAAATCTGTTGGCTTTTATAAAGGGAATTTATTTGGGGGTAAAAACTTACAGTTCCAAGGTCAAATCAAGGCATCAGCAGAAATGCTTTCTTACCAAAGTCAGCTACTGTTGATCCTGGTATGTTGCCCGTGGTGAAGCAAGATAGCCACTGATCTCTTTGTGGTTTCTCCTTCCCCTCTAGGCCTCCTCTTCCTCTTAAGCTTCATGCTTAAGTGATCCGTAGTCCTCTGTCTCCTGGCATAGGACTTGTTTCTTTCCAGGCCTTCTATTTCAGTCTCAGCTGTTCTGCTCTCTTCCCAAGGTCAGCTGTAAACCATCAGGCAAATGGCTCATCTCTCCCCAGGACTTCAGCTGTTTGAGCTTTCACCTTTCTGTCACATGGCAGGATAAAAAAATGACAGAGCTCTCTCTTCCTGGTGTGTGTCTCCACCTGTGAATCCATTTATATCAGACCCAACAAGGGGAGACTCAACCTGAGTAAAATAAAAAAACCCTAATCTAAGGGGTAATCTAATCAAAGACCCCTCAATTGAATTTAATGCAATCAAAGGGTATCACACCCAGAGGAACAGATTAATTTTTAAACATAATCTTTCTCTTTTGGAATTCATAAAATAACCTCAAACTGCCACACTTCCCTACCTTTTCTTCTAGGAGTTTTTATAGTTCTGACTCTTATATTTAGGTCTTTGATCTACTTTTAGTTGATTTTTA
The DNA here is from genome assembly GCA_029593785.1 of Cabassous unicinctus. NCBI lineage: Eukaryota > Metazoa > Chordata > Mammalia > Cingulata > Chlamyphoridae > Cabassous > Cabassous unicinctus. The sequence goes on from JAQZBX010020672.1 coordinate 6,884, forward strand.
TAGACTATATGAGGTAGGGGTCCTCCTTCTTTTTTTGAAAGTTGAGATCCAGTTTTCCCAGCACTAGTTTTTGAAGAGACTATTCTTTATCAATTGAGTGTTCTTTGTCCCTTTGTCAAATATCAGTTGGCCATAAATGTCAGGGTTGATTTCTGTGCTCTCAATTCGATTCCATTGATCTATATGTCTATCCTTGTGCCAGAACCATGCTGTTTTGATTACTGTGGCTTTGTAATAAGTTTTAAGATTGGGAAGAGTGAGTCCTCCAACTTAATTCTTCTTTTTCAAGATGGCTTTGGCTATTCAGGGTCCCTTAGCCTTCCATATAAATCTGATGACTGGCTTTTCCATTTCTGCAAAGAAGGTTGTTGGAATTTTGATTGGGATTGTGTTGACTCTATAAATTGTTTTGGGTAGGATTGACAACAATATTTAGGCTTCCAATCCATGAATATGGAATATTCTTCCATTTATTTAGGTCTTCTTTGATTACTTTTAGTAATGTTTTTTAAGTTTCTCTAAGTTTTCAATAAATGCAATTGTTATTGTAGAAATAGCTTCACCAATAAATCATTGAAAATTTTACCTCTGCAGTTTATCTTATAGTCTTCTGATTGAAAAATGTTAAGCTGCCCTTGTTGGTCTTTTCCCTTGTGTAAATCTTGTACATTTGCATCCTGGCCAATGTAGAAGGAACAGGTTCTCAGCCTAATGTAGTAGAGCTAGATTATGGCGCTATCTAGTGGTCAGCTTTTGATACGTATTTCACTGATACTCGCTCTCATGCTCTTTTAGGTTTTAGATTTTTATATTGGCAATTGTAAAATGTCATTAGAAATCATTAAAGATCTTAGTTTCTTCTCTCTAGCATTTTTGGCAACTGTTATATGCATCATTTATCCTCCAGTCTTCTAGTCAGATCTCTTTGGCAGAACAAAGACTGTAAAGACATATTACATGGTCAATTATCAAGCTGCCCATTAGAAACCAGGACCACACCAGCCACAGTTTAGGACACCAGTTTCTTTGGGTTAGGCTATGTGGGTTACCATGTGCCCCTCTGACTACACACAGCACATATGCACCCCTCCTTCGCACTCATTCTTCTGAACAATCATTCTCTTCCTCATTTGAAACCAAACAATTCCCTCAAAAATATGGCTTCAGGCATAAAACAGGAAATAGTTCTAAACAAATGGAAATGTTTTGCTTTAAATCCTGAAGGCATTTGTTTACATTAAGAAATAGTTTGGATTCAAAGCCCATAATTGAAAAGAAACGTGAATCATCAATCACAAGAGGACTTTATAGATAAGAAATAAGCTTGGGCCTGAACAATTGTATTAACATGAACAACTCTAATAGGGAACTTTTGCTGAGTCATTGTTCAGGAAGTGAGCTGAACAGGGAGATTTCTTTGGGAGGAACAATCGACAATATTTTCATATTAATAACCTCTAGTTACTTTATTGTTCTCAAAAGTTTTGTTAATGAGTATTTTCCTGTTCTGTAAAAAAAAAGAAAAAGCAAAACATTAATCAAAAGTCAAAGCCTAATCTGCTTTATTTTTGTGCTTTGAGTTCTTTTCTTCAGCAAAAGACATTTAAGTAAGGAGTTAGCTATTTATAAAATGTTCACATTCACTGAATATAATATCAGGAAATATTTTGTTCTGAAAATACTATTTGTCTTAACATAGGTTCTATAGCTCATACTGGATACATTCTTTATGTATCCAATGTCATCTTGGATTCAAATTCCCTTCAAGGCAATGCTTCAGCTTAGTGGTTTGGGGCCTCTTTTTCCCAACCCCTCTGAGATACTTCTGGGTTACTGCTCAGATACAGGACAATCAATTGTGGGCTGCTGGAGACCAACTAAAAGACACAGGCTGTCCACACAAGGGCCCCTCAGAAAACTCTCCAGTAGGACCACAGAGGACAGGCAGGGGCAGCATGTTTCCTGGAGACTTCCAAGTGTCAGAATTTTTTACCTATCTCCAGGCACTGAGCCTCTATATGACTTGTCAATGAGGATTTGCAACAAAAGGCTGAAGTCACCTGCCTCTGGGATTGGGTTGTAAATTATGAGATAAGATAATTGTGTGATTATTATTTCTTTTAATATAAATAATTATCATGCTCCCACAGTCCACCTTCATCCCATGGGCCCCCAAAGCAGACAGGAGCTCCTCTGTAAAGGTCTCCAGACCACCTGGGTTTGTGTGGTCCTGGTGAGAAAGTCTCACTTCACACACGCTCACAAAATGTAGCTTGCTTTCTGTACTAGGTGATGAAGAAAGTACTAGGTATACCAGGTGATGAACCAGCTCTGCAATCAGGTACCAGTTGATGGCCAAGAATCAAGAAAGGATTTTGTGGTATGGCAATTATATGCATAGACTCTGGAGTTAGGCTACCTAAGTTCAAATCCTACCTCTTCTACTTAATAATTATGTGACCTTAGGCACTTTTCTGTACTTTAGGTTTCCTTATCCATGTAAAAGGCAAGCTCCTATCTCATAGGTTTGTTGGGGAGATTAAATTATTACACAGAAGCTCCTCAGAACAGTGCCAGGCACTATATAAGCGTTAGCCAGTGTTAACCAGTGTTATGCCATTACCTAAGGAGGAATGATATTATGTACCACTGAGGATCGTTTTCAGTTTTTGTTTATTAAATTAACTGCTTCCTATTTTTGGTCCAATGAATAGTGTCCTTCCTCTATTTCTTTTCAAATGTACACATGTGGCTGTTTCTCTAATGTTCAATGGTCAATAGTTTTGAAAATGTCAGTGACCCATAAAAATGTTGAGACCGTGTTTATACATTTTTTATAAAGTTATTTCCTTTGTAATGTTCTTTATGTTTTGTTAATTTCATCATTAATCTTTAAACAAACAAAACCAAACAAAAAATATATGTATTTAAGAACCTACTATGTACCAAGCCCTTGAGAAGCCATAGGCAGTGGAGAAATTTCTCCCTTATTCCAGCCATACTAAGAGTGCATGAGATCTAGGAATGACGTATCTGCAGTCCATACCCAGTATGGTACGTACACCTGGTGGGAGAATCTACTTCTGGACCTCAGAATCAGGATTTGAACACAGATCTGTCTAACTCTACAGCTCATAATCACTATACAATACTGTTTCCTTGGCTCTTTGGAACTTCACAACCCAGGACCATCCCTTTTCACCTGACTCCTAGAACTTTCTATTCTATGTTCAACCCCAAGGGTAACTACCCAAATGTTCTGCCCCGGGCTCTTAGAGTTTATTCTTGGGGGTGAAGAGAACAAGTAACATTAGAAAAAGAGCAAAGACAACGAAAGTTTCACCTCAAAAGAAAAAGGATCTAACCAAATGCACCTTTAGCACTTCCTGTGCAGCTTTGAAATTTCCAAGCAATCACCAAAGAAGGACTATACTATGGAGAAAGGGGAGTTTTTTGTTGTTTTTTTTCCATATCTCCCTGGCTTCTTCTTGATCTCCTTGAGCTTCTCTTTGTCAGTCTGTCCCTGAAATGTAGTTGTTTCCCAGGATTCTGTCCTCAATTCTCTCTTTTATTCTTATTGTAGACTCCTGTGAGTTCATCTCCCACTTGTGTGTTGTTGAATCCCAAATCTGGATCGTTAACTGAACTTCTCTCCTAAGCTCCAAACTCCATTTCTAACAACTTACATACATCTCCACCAGAATATCCTGTCCCACTGGTACCTGACATTCAGTATGTTCAAAGCTGAGCTCATCAGCTTGCCTCTTCCCCCACTTTAAGCCAGTCCCCATACACCAAACACTTACATACTAATAATGAGGATATCTCCAAAGTAGATATCCCCAGCCTGCCATGCTCTCTAAATCAATCTCTGCCTCACTCTGGTCCATTAGTTCTAAACCTGGTCACCTCTGGGCCTCTGTAGACTCTGTTCCTTTTGTCTGGAATGCCCTTCCATCTGTCTATCTGGTGAACAAATATGTATTCTTCAAGACTCAGGACACACAGCCCCCTCTTCAAAGCTGTGCTAGGTCCTTGACTGTACTTCATTTAAGTATATAATTTGTGCTGCTTTGTACTCTATGTATATATCTTATTTCCTATAGTAAATCATGAATTCTTTAAAGGTCATTTCTGGGTCTTATTCATCTTTGTTGTTCTTAGACCACTTAGCACAGGGCCTCACACGTAGAATTCCTCAACAAATGTTTGCTGGAATAATCAATTAGCTAATATAGTAAAAAGGAACCAATGTGTTGTAGAGGGATGAGTTTTTTCTTCACTCTACTCATTCCTTGTCTTCAAATGTCCCATTACCTACTATCACTTTTCTGGATTGGCTACTGCTCAGAAATTTTTAGGTTGTAAACAGACTATCCCACAAAACATTTTGGAGTAAATTTGGTTTATAAGATCTGACACAATCTGGCCCATTACAAGGACACCTATTGTAGAGTAAGAACTGAGCGAATGACTAATGTGAATTCCTTCATTTCAAACACCCTCTGATAAAAAGAAAAGTTTCCATTTATACCAGGTTTTACAGGGCTGTGGTTCAATAGGTGATCTGTATGCTTCCTTTTTACTTCTAAACACATGTGTTCCTTTGTTTCTCAGGAAGTAATCATCATGTAGCCATGGAAATCGACGAGTGCAAAGGAAATGTTGCAGGGGAATAATGAAGCCAACTGACTTAACTCCCAAAAGTTGGTCACATCCTAAAACAATTAAAATACAACCATCCAAAAGCTCTTAGAGGAAGTGTTGATCGGTGCTTGGTATTTTGACAATAACTTGTACAGCATGTGAAAGCACTTGAAAAATTCTAAGGCATTTATAAAATGTAGCATACTATCAAGGTGAATGAGCAATTACTTTTTGAGTGCCTACTACAAAGTAGACCCCTCCACATACATTCCCTTACTTTATCATCTCAACAGCTTTATGAAATATGCATTTCTGGTTTTATTTCCATGCTACAGATAAAGACATTCAGATTTCAAAAGATTAAATGACTTGCCCAGCTACTAGTAAGGTAGGAGACAGCACTCATGAAGCATGCTCTTTTCACCAATTAGAATTCATCTCAGAAATGAATGAAGCCCAGATCCCCGGGTCTGAACCTCAAGAGAGACCCGAGGCAGAGCAATCTACCTCCCAACCAGCATTCTACGCTTGTAAGATTCAACATTTCTCTCTGTTCAACTAGACCTGCAACTGATAACCTTTGAGGTGGATTTCTGATTTGGAGGTTAAGGAAATTATCTCAATTACAGGAAGAATCAAGACTATAAATTGTTTTCTCTTAAGTCATTTAAGTCATCAACATCATCAGTCAAATTCTGACACAATAAACTATCCTATTCTCCTTTTCTTGTAGCAGATTTTGTAATGTTAAAATCTCTTTAAAGATCAAAAGTTTGTGTTATACAGAGATTTGTTTTGTAATGATATTTCATTGGAAGAAATGGAGAGTAGGAAGAGTACATTAATCTTTATTTGGAATCTTAAAGTAATGAGGCTTATCTTTAAGGAAAACCTGTGGACTCAGTCTCATTACTTCATAAACCATACCTTATATTTAATAAAAATTATAACATCAATTTAAATCATGTACTTTTGGCATAAGTTTATGATATTACCCACTCATTTTGATAAATCATATATAGCTCAACACAAAAGAAGTGCCTTTAGAGGTGGCAGGTATGCACATTTGAATCCAAAATTTTAGTGACTTTGTTACCAATATTGATAGGAATGAATATATCAGACAAAACTTGGAGGAAATTTGCCTTCTCATAAATAACCAATCACTATCATTTACTGAGGGACAATTTTATGCTCAGTACTATGTTAGGTCCTATAAAAGATACAGAAGAAATATGTGAATTCCTCCAAGGTGAATTGGTAGAAATTGTGTTAAGTTTCAAGTCACAGAAAAGAGATTACAGTGGCTTTTGTTCTCTCATGTAAAAGAGTTCAAACATAAGCAGCCTAGGGCAGTTGTAGCAGCTCCACAAAGACACCCAAATTGCTTCTGTCTTTCTGCTTTGTATCTTCAGCAAGTGGTTTCCATCTTCAAGGTCACATCAGGATGCAAAAAATGCTGCTGGATATCCCCAATTCAGGCAGCAAGAAGGAGCCTAGAAGAAGGGTAAAAGGGATGCAGACCAGCTAGATGACCCCCTTATTCAGGAGTTTTCCTGGAAGTTCCACCCAGCAACTTCCCCTTCTATCTCATTGGCCAGTCACATGGATTAAGTCTCAGGACTCAGTCACATGGGCACACCTATCTGCAAATGAGGCTAGGAAAGATGGTGTTTATCTGATCACATTGTTACTTGGAATGTAGTTAGATTCCATTACTAAGGAAGAATGGGAAAATGGATATAGGTGAAGAACCACCATTAGTCACAGAAGGTGAAGAGGCAGAGGCAGTAGAGCCCAGACAAAAGACCAAAGTAGGGAGCAGATGTAGCTCAGTGGTTGAGCACCTGCTTCCCACGTACGAGGTCCTGGGTTCAATCCCCGTACATACTTAAAAAAAAAAAAAGGCAACGGGGTTGGGGGGAGGGGTGGTCTAGTGCATATGTGGAGGTATTGGCCTTTGTAAAGAGTGTGGAGAGTTCATCCAGAGGAACAGGAGAGAAGGCAGAGTCTATTGGTCCAAATGCTGGTAGGTAGGTAGATGTGGTAGGAGAGTTTGTGGGAGTTTTCCTCTGATGGCTTCCATTTTCTCAGTAAATGGGAAGCAAGGTCATCATGTCTGTGAGGATGGGGAAGGAGTAGCTGAGGTTTTGAGAAGAGATGTCACCCTTCCAGTAAAGTGAATGAATGAATGGACAAGGGAAATACTAGGGAAATACAGTATGATTCCTGGGTGGCTCTAAAGGTCCACTAGAGAGAAATGATCAGGAATTTAAAGTAAGATCAGTAAGCTTGGTTGTGAGTTTTTCTCTAGTAATGTTCAACTATGCAAAAGGAGTAGGGGGAAAGTTGTATTTAACACAGGTTGTAGTTTAGCCAAGTTAGTTCAACAAAGTGAGCGAGGGACAAGAGAGTCAAGGGTGTATTTAAGGGTGTAATTAAAACATTTGACCCTGGATTTAAACAGGTAATGAGGGAAATGAGGACATGAAAGAAAGGACAGACAGTGAAAAATGGTAGGATCAATGGATTTTAGGTCCAATGGGGTTGAAGGATTATTGGAGTTCACAGACTGTTTTCTTGCCTGCTAAAAAAGAAAAGCCTAAAATTCTCAAATCTAAGACTAATGATGTCCAAAGATGCCTACAACTTAGGGGCTTGCCATTGTGAGCTGCTCCGACCCACCCATCCAAACATAAACAAATCAGCCTTCTTCTAGGGCCTCTCAACCACTGACTTGATATAGAGAAAGTGCTCTTATAATGTGACACGATTAAATTCTGTTCCTGGATTCCAGATTTTCATACACTTCCTGCCATTTCCTGCAAATGGCCAAGTAGAGATTCCAGTGGGCTCTCTGACATTGCAGAATGCTAGGCCAAGTAAAGAATCTTTAATTTCTATAGCCTGAAGAGAACTGAACATCAGATCTCAGGCAGTCTATTGTGTTCATCAGTTTTCAAAGCAAGGCTACATATATTTCTATAGAGGCTCATTAAAGCCACTCCACAAGCAGCTAGCAGCTCTTTCCTGGTTCCCACTCTTTTGGGTGTATAAAGGAGCAATAAATCAAAACCTCTCTGGCCAGGTTCTTTAAACATGAACAATGAAGAACCCAACACCTTGAGCATGGACAAGAGAGGAAAAAGAAGCCCAAATATCTCAGAAAACCATTCCTTATGAATGGGGTGCCAGCTCCCAGTTTTTCCAGTCAGTAGCTAACAAATACACTCCCAAGCATCTTCGTATAATTGAATAACATCACAAAAACATTTGAGAATCAGAAAGACATTTTCACAAGTCCTACTGAAATTCCCCCACTTCCCCTCTCTCTGCTACTGAAAACTCAAAGTTTCTTTTAGAATCTAAATTTATGACTTCATAGCCAGGCATTTTCAACTTCCCTTATAGAAAAGCCTCATATCAAGATTTTAGAATTTTTTAAACTTTTATCTTCATTGAGTAACATGGGTCTGGAAGAGTGGAGATTGTCAATTAACAGCCCCCCCTTTTTTTTCAGTTCCCTTTTAAAAATTTCCCAGCAATAAATATAACGTCTACTATTCAGTTCTGGATAAATGTGAGCCTACTTGATTATAACAAATAAAACCAGCAAGTAATATGTTTTGCATTCTTGAAATTTTTTTAAAAAGGTCATTTTTATAGTTTAAAGTAAGTGTCAAATACTGTTCCTCTTTCACTTCTTAGTGAAATCCTACAATACTACAATACTTCTCACTGTTCACAAATCCCAAGTCCTATAAATTTTGGAACTATGATTATAAGGTAAAGATTAGCCAGCAGAGAATGGAGATGAAATCAGAATGCCCTGCTTCTGTGAGTTTAAGAAAAATCCTTAATGGTTCCTTTTAGTGTGAGATTTTGGATTGAGTAGTATTTAAATCACTGAACTGTCTCCCTAGTATTTGAGGGGATTAGGTTTAGAGTTCATTGTGTTGACTGTCTTTTGAAAGATTAGATAGTTTAGTTAGGCTTCTACTGGCCACGTAAATGTCTCAGTGTTTATTGACTGTCTGCAGTCATTATCAAAGTCTCTGAACACAATCAACACCTTGTAAACAGAAATCCCATTATTTTTGTGGGACTGATAAGATTTCTGAGGATTTAACTTTTTTATGATTGACTGGTCAGTTAAAGATATTAATACAGTATAGAAGAGTATAATAAATGATTATAAATTCAAACTTGCCCTTTTATATTTTTTGGAAACTACAATTTCTTTCATTTTTTTTTTTTCAATTAAATGTACTGGATACATATAATTTTTAAAAATCGTACAGTATGTTATACAATACATGGTAGAATGATTATCTGTACAGTGTTCTATGTAAAAATACTTCTTAAGGACATATGAATGTGTTACATGCATTTCTCCTACTAAGAGATTTATGGTTTGGGGGTGTTTTTTTTTAAGATGTCTTAAAACATTTGGTACATAGAAAGAAAAATTCTATGGATTGTGGACTAATTTGGTTTGGGAACATTATAAAGACTTATTTGTTGGGTGGTTTGAGCCAAAAATTTAAAATGCTTTAATCAAAATGAAATTGAGGAGGCCTGCAAGAGATGTGTTGTATTTGATCACAGGTAAAAACCGTAAGCTCAGTGTTATTTTGATTCTGAATTTGGTGAACTTTGCTGGAGAGTCACTCTTCAAATTTCCTTCCCCCTCACTCCAGAGGTACTGGAGTAAGAAGTGTGAGAGATGGGAAAGGGTAAGAGAAGTGTGCCTTCCCTAGGGACTTATAGGGGAAGATCTCAAGAGAAGATGCCTTTGACAGCGTTCAGAGTTTAATCAAGGCTTCTCCTTAGAAGCCTTGTTGCAGGAAGTGTTTCAAAGGGACTGATGTTCAAGAGAAAGTCAGAAATGGGATTAGACAGTTTTGCCTGAGATAAGTAGAAAGGATGCCCTCCTACCACCTTTGATTGCCTCAATATAAAACCTAATTTGCTTAACATGACACAGTAATCTTCACAATGAGGCTCCAACACATTTTAACATCCTCACCTCCCAACTCAGTTCTAATCATCCCCCAATCACCTGCCGCCCCCTCCACAGCATGCACCTTCATGCCCCTGTACCTTTTTACCTACTGTACCCTGCTTCCTTACCAAACTTGAAACTGCTCTTCACCCTAAAAGTCCAAATGTCAGCTCTTCTGTGATATCTCTATAATCACCCTCATACAAGTAGCTCACTCCATTCATGAATTCCTTGTAATTTCTTTTTCTTTTTTCTTTTTTTTCCTTTTGAGGTACCAGGGAATGAACCCAGAATCTCAAAAGTAGGAGGCCGGTGCTCAACCACTGAGCCACATCGGCACCCCTGAGTTGGTTTTTTTGTTTGTTTTGCTTGTTGTTTTTGTTTTTTTCAGGAAGTACCGGGAACCAAACCCAAGACCTCCCATTTGAGCCACATCTGCTCCCTGTAATTTCTTTGTGTGTGTCCAGCTGTCCCATAACTCTAAGTTCCTAGAGGGAAGGACTCAATCTTACTCTTTTTAAAAATATATATATATCTCCAGCATCTATAATATATGCTCAATAAATATATAGGAAAGGAAGAGGGAAAGGAAGAAGGCAGGCTCATATCTATGCCTTTGCTCACAATTCCCATCCTTTCTTCCAATATGAAACCCACTATCTATCAAGAACCAACTGCTTTTTGAATACTTCCCTAACCAATGATCTCCCACTTCTTTAAAGTCCAGTGGCACCTAAGTGAGAATTGCTCACTTGACACTTAACAGACAGGCATCCTTCTCTTAGTTGTGTTTTTCATATCTATGTGATATTTCCCCAAACACAGCCAAAGAGCTCTTTGCGGGGGTGGGGGCTGAGCCTTTAACCAATGCTCTGCTTAGGGTTGTTACCCACCTGGTAGTAAGTAGCTGATTAAGGAGAGGGAAAGATCTGAAAGGTAGATCAGGAAAGTTATTTTGACAGACTCAGGAAGAAGGGCACATTAAGGACAGCCCAGGCAAAACCAGAAGTCAGGCAGACTGCCCCCAAATCCCCAAGTACCTCAAAAGAAGACCAAGTAAGGCCACCATGTGTTTTACAAGGAAAAAAGAAAAAGACCTGTATTTAAGCTAATGAAAACCCAAAACATTGCAAGTGGGAGCAAATGTCCACAATCAGTTGACGGAGACAAACCAAGTGAGGAGGGGAAAAGTCAGAGCAGTGAGAAGTTACTGAGCAATTATGTACTAGGTATTTTATATACATTCTTTTAATAGACATCTTTATTGAAATATAGTTCTTACACCATATGATTCACCCATTTAAAGTGTACAATTCAATGGTTTGTATTTATAGAGTTGTGCAACTAACCCCATAATCAATTTTTTCATCACCTCAAAAAAGAACCCAATACCCATTAGCAATCACTCCCATTCCCTCACTACCCCCTCAGCCCTAGGCAGCCATTAATCTACTTTCTGTTTCTACATATGACATTTTATACATACTAATCATACAACATGTGGTCTCTTGCAACTGACTTCTTTCATTTAGCATGTTTTCAAGGTTCATCCATATTTAGCATGTATCAGAATTTCATTCTTTTTATAGCCCAAATAGTATTCTATTTTGTGAATATAACACATTTATTTATTCATTCATCAGTTGATGGACACTTGGGTTGATTCTTGACATACATTATTTCATTTACTTTTCCCAATACTCCTAGGAGGTAGGTGTTAGTGTCCTCATTTTACAGATGAGTAAACTGAGACCTGGAAAGTTTAACTACTTTGGTCCTTCATGTAAATGATGGCACTGGGATTTAAGTCCACACCTGCTTGAGTCCAAAGCCTCTATGCTTAATCATCAGTAAACATGGTCAGTAGAGGGATGTAGGCCATGCCAAATTCCAAGAACTCTCAGAAATCATTGGTGTTCTGCATCTTTCAAGGAATTTAGCTATAATAGAAAGAAAGAAATATGATAGCTGTATGATATATTGGAAAGAATATGAGCTTTGGAGCTAGACCATCTTGAATTTAAATCCCAAATACTCGTTATATGGGATTTATAGTTTTGGACACATAGTTTAACTTCTCTGATCCTCAGACCCCTCATCTGTAAAAATGCAATTGACCCTTTTCTTGTAGGGTGGTGTGCGAAAAAATATAAAATGAAAAATATAAAATGAAAATATAAAATGTCTGGCATATAGTAGGTAATCAAAATATGGTAACTTTAATTATTATCATTACTGTTTTCAGTAGTAGCAATGCCAAGTAAAATACTCACACACACACACACACACACACACACACACACACACAATTTCCCCAACAAAGAGGAATCTGAAGAGGTTGGTTTGGGAATATGTGATTGTGGGAAATCCAGGCAGAAATCTCCAGTGGTAGGTAGACAGAGATAAGAGGCAGGAGCTCAGGTAAGAGGTCAGGGCTAGAGAGATAGATTTGGAGGTTATCTGCATAGTGGTGAAGGTTGAAACTGTGACAACTATTTGGGTAGAACCAGGCAGAAAATAAAGAAATTAGTTCAGTGCTTGAGCCCTGGGATATCTACAGTTAAGGCCAAAAGAAGGAAAAAGAAGCAGTAAAAAATACATAAATAATTATTTGGAGGGGTTGTGGTTATACCAATATAGCATATTATTTTTAAAGTCAACGGGAGAAGATATTCGAGAAAGGGATAAAGGGAAAAGGAGAAAGTTGAGAAGATTATATGGTAGAAAGGTTTAATAATAATGAGAATTGTAATAGTGAAAATCGAGTGTGGTTACTACATTTGACAGTCAGGAAGTCAATGGTAACCTTAAACACTATGCATCTCATCATCCATCCATTCATTTGTTTGTTCAACATTTATTGAACACTTAACAGTGCACCAGGCACTGTGGTAGGCACTGAGACGTACACGGGTAAAACACAATCCCTCACTACCATGAGCATGACAAAAAATGGAAGAAAAGTTCAAAGTTCTGAACAGATTTGGAAGGAGAAAACAGAACACTTTTGTCTCTGAGTTGGGCCCACAGGAGAAACTGGGGCTCCTGGGATAATTGTAACAGAAGGATAGAATGTTAGCAGATCAGGAGGAAACTGAGAGGCACGTCAAAGGCAGGCTGAACTAAAGAGGAGTGAAAAGAGAAAGCAGAAGCATTTAGGTTTACATATTTGACACAAATGTCTTCTAAAGGAATCTTCTTTCATTGATTTTTGGTTGAGATGTTGCTACAATGAATCTTTCAATTTTTAAAACTTGGGATGAATTTTTTAAAGGTGACACTGCATTTCAAGTTCACTATATTGATACTTTCTCTCCTCTTCAAGAATTCAAGGATCTAGATTTTTTTTTTCTCTAAGCTTTGAGTAAAATGGACCCTTTAAGAAAATGCACCATGTTTCTCCTATAGTTCCAATATCTTTTGGCCCACTGCAGAAACTACAGAATCCTTCCCTTTCTCCAACCCCCAGCCAGGATTAGAGACCATGGACTAATTAGAGAAACAAGTTAGGGAGGGAGGTCCAGGATTCCATGGCCTCACATCTATGGCCATACTTCCTACTTACCATTAAAACAAATAGATAAAGAACAGTGAATAAAAATCAATGCATAAGTTATGGATAGGAAATAAAAAATAAGCATAATTACTAGAAATGGAAATACAAATCAAGGAGAAAACTGAGACACAGTTATTATTAAAGAGTAAAGCAAGTTAACATTGAAAAAGTTAAATAAAAAAACTATGAACTTTAAACTTTTAAAAAATTGGTACAAACAAAAACCACAAGAATCAAAAAGATCAAATATTATCAAGCTAAAATAGCAATAAAACTTTTTAAACCAATGATAGGAAAATGTTAGTAACATTAAAATAAATATAAAAGAAAGAAGATCGATTTTAAAATCTAACCAAAGATTAAAGGAATAAAAAAAAAAATGAAATAATAAAATGGTAAGGTAAGAGAATAAAAATAAAAAATAGTAAGAATGTAAGTAAATTAAAATAGCTAGGAAGAAACCAGATTAAAGACCAAAAACTCAGGCATAGAAAAATAAAATTATACCAATGCTAAAATGGGTAAAATTAGTGAAATATTAATCAGAATGAAAAAGACACGCTGTAACACATAAAAATACAAATATTTTAAAACTAAAATATTAAAAATAAATCTCTATCCCTAGAGAACCCTGACTAATACAGTGGGTATGATTATATTTTATATGTTTATATTTACAATTATTAAATGTTAAAAATAATAATAATAAATAAATCTCTAATAATAATTAAACACACACCCACAGGGAAAAACTGACAAGTGGTGTCAGTTCCTAACACAATCCTCTGGGTTGAAGCCACTCCCTCCAGGCGCCAGGGTCTATGAGGACAGAGTCAAGGGAATGAGTGCAGAGCAGAGTCTCTCCTCCATGGAAATGGCAACATAATACCTTGCCCAGGGCCCCAAGCAAACCTGCCTGCCCTGTAGGCTCCTGGGGGAGGCCAGGTGCACCCAGGGACTCTCTAGGAAAACACTGCTGTCTCCTTGTTGTTCCACACTGTAAAAGCTCTTATAGGTGGTAATATCATAGGATAACTGGCATCCCAGTGAAAGGCCTACAGGGAGTCAGCTGGTTCCCCCTTTCTCATATATAAAAGGAGATATCAATGAGTTAGCTGCAAGTAATAGAGACCCTGAATCACAGAGGCTTGAGCAATTGTATTCCTTTCTCATATAACAGTCCAGAGGTAAACCCAGACTGAGATGGTAGTTCTGCTCCATGAAGTCTTCAAGGTCTCAGACTCCTTCCAGCTTTCTACTCACCATTCCTAGGACTCCACCATTCTACGGCTCCAGTCATCTCCCTCCAGGAGGAAGAAAATAAAGGCATATACCAATTACCTCTTAAGGAAGATTCCCTAAAGGCCAAACAGTATTTTCACTCACATCCCATTGGCCAGAACTAAGTAATGTTTAGGTGTCCATGTACTTAGCTGAAAATTCTGTTATGATGGAAAGTGAGAATGGATATTGAGGATCAACTTACATGTCTGTCCCTGGACAATGCAATATCAGCACCTTTCTCCCTTCCCCTCCTGAGGAATGTGTATTTACTTCAAGTAAGAGCCAATTTTGAAACTCTAAATACCGTGGTCTTGGGAGAGAAAAGGACACTCCAGTAAAACGACATGAACAAATATTGTCATTAATATAAATGTTTCCACCATGAAGGGATCATGATTTGGTCACAAGACAGTGACGTCACTCTGGTCTAATGTATCAGGAATCTGTGAAAACTAAAGTCATGAGCCAGTTGTGAAGACCCAGGGTTGTCTCTTTATACAAGGGAGGCCATTTGCTCCCTGACTTGGTTTCTCCCTCCTATTTAGTTCCCTGAAGATGTTGGCTCCTAAACAAGCTGCCCCTCTAGAAAAGCAGTCTTTCTCCACAGTCTCTCACTTTCTCCTTTGGAATAGACCTATAAGCCCCAAAGAAATTTACAGAGGAATTTAGAGAAATGTACAGGTCTCCCAGTGTTTCTAACACTGTATTAGTCACCAAGGAGTATCACAAAAGAAAAGGCCTTTGGGCCCTGTGAAGAGAATATACATTTATAGGACCTCAGTTTACCCCTGTGTAATAAAGGAGTTGAACTGGATTGGTGGTTCTCAAACTATGGTCTGCATAAGCATCACACTAAGTAGCTGGTTTAAAAATGCAGATTCCAAAAATAAATAAATAAATAAATTGGGGAAAAAAAAGGAAAGGGGAGTGGTTGTAACTCAGTGGTTGAGTGCCTGCTTCCCACGTATGAAGTCCCAGTTTCAATCCTTGGTACCTCCTAAAAAAAAAAAAAAAAAAGAAGCAGATTCCAAGTCCCTCCAACCACCACCACCACCAGCGTGGACTCTATTCAGTAGAAATGAGGTTGGGCATGGGAGACTTCATTTCTGATAATTCCCCCAGGTAAATCTCATGCATGTGGTCCTCAGACTACACTTTTGGATGAAAGATCCCTAGGGTCCCTCCTAGCCCTAATTGTAAGTAGACAGCAAGCAAGGAGAAACATATTGTTGTAGGCTGAATGGAGAGATTTCCAAATGGCATTTTGGTTTCCTCTGAGTAGAGTTAAAGGACAATCATGTGGCATCATGAAAGACAAGTTTTTTGAGATAATGTCTCAAAGTGCCATGGCTTCCTCACCTGTCCTCAAACCTGCCCTTCTGGCCAGTGCATTTAGCTATGTTTGAACTCAGTGTTTCCCTTGGTAAAGCTTTTCCCCATTATAGTCATTTCTCAAAGGATTTATAACCTTCAAGGTAAAGGTCTCTGAAATGGGACTCTAAGGCTGACCCCCACCGTGGACTCATTAAGAGCACTCCAGGTACATTTATGTCCCCAGTCCCTAGATTTATTGCAATACGGTAAAGGTTCTTTTCAGAAAACATACTCTTAGTTCCATTTATCCAGCCGGCTTTTTCAGAAAGAGATTAGAAGTAAAATGATTTGAGATAGAATCAAAGAATTCCATCTTCTTAATTAGTGTGTTAAACACAGGAACATCTAATACAAATATTTGACCATGTGGTCGAGAATTGGCTCTGGGGTCACCAGAAGAAATTTATAGGGAACTGTAAAGGTCCTACACAATAATTGTCTTGGGTTATGACTTCTCAAATTGCTCTTCATTGCCAATAGCACTTCATCTGAACATAAATAAAATTTGCTGAATTAGGGCACTTTCTGGTTAAAATGTTTAATCTTCACTTCAAATAAGTTGTGGTCATCGAAGCCTTTTTGTTTTGTGGAAGGCGGTATCTTTACACAAAGTTAGCTCTTTTTACACAGCCTAATGACTCACTAATTAAAAATCCTTTTTGGATAGATGCCATGCAGGTCTGGCCAACATGGGAGAGGGGGGAAGCAGAAATCAATTTCAAACATACTTTAGGTTAGTATAATTCTACATTGCATAATTTTTATAAAACATGTTCTATGAATGATTTTATTAAATGCTGCAGTGAGGAAGAAGAAGCCAATCACATCTGCCTCTGATGTGCCAGACTGGTCCCTTGCCTGAAGTGAGAGGCAGCTGTGCTGTGGGGTGAGCTGAGGCAAAGGAATTCCTCCACAGCCAGAGCAGGATGGGAGGACAAGGAGCAGGGGGAGAGGAAAAAACCTAGGGACAGAGTGTGGGGTAGAGGTATGTATGTTCCATTGCAGACCACCTTTAAGTGGACTTTTACCTTTTTTCTAAGTTTTTACCCAGGGCTGGTTCTAAAAATTGTGTTGGGTAGAACCCTAAAATAGCTTCCTTTTACAACACATCCTTCCCATACTACCCCAAAGATAACGCCAATACCTGAAAGCCCGTATTTCCCTTTGTAATACCATCTAGAATAGATCTCATGACATCTCCAGTTCTTATTCATCTGTGAATCCCCAAGACCTAGCACAGTGCCTGGTAAATGTTAGCTATTCATTAGATATTTGTTGAGTGAATGACTAAATGGATGAGAGAACAGAGAATCCATCGATTTAAAGTACAGATCTTTTGGGAAACAGATGTGGCTCAAGCAATTGGGCTCCCATCTACCATTTAGGAGGTCCAGGGTTCAATTCCCAGGGCCTCCTGGTGAAAGGCAAGGTGACCTGTACAGCGAGCTGGCCTGAGTGGAGAGCTGGTCCACGCGGAGTACTGGCCCACGCGGAGTGCTGGCCCACGTGGAGAGCTGGCACAGCAAGATGACGCAACTAAAAGAGACACAGAGGGGAAGTGGATGTGGCTCAATC
>JAQZBX010020673.1:0-31306 GCA_029593785.1 Cabassous unicinctus
CCAGGAGCAGGAGTCTCTGGGATCAGTCATGGGTGAGAACACATAAAGGTAATGGACTAATTGCTGGAAGTTGCCTGCAGACTAGCTTAAGAGTTAAAAACTCCTGAGGACCCAGTCATAGGGATGCTCCTGTACTTTCATGATTTATACCTCCAGGAGCCCCACCAGGTGAAGATCAGAGAAAAATCCCCTAGTGCTTTAGGTAGGGGGAAGAGGAGAGCAACCATTCTGAAGTACACTCACAGCTTTCTGTCTCCTTAATAAAGGCCTCCCCTCAAGGGAAACTACCAGAGGTGCATTGGCCAGCAGGGCAATTAGACTACTCCAGTGCCTTCTTACCTTCCAATCTCACCTAATGGGAAAAAAACAAGCTTCTGAAGCTCACAGAATTCCTAGAGACTTAAGACCACTGAAAAATGAGATTTCCTCATAAGATTATAGAACACTTCCCCTCCCCCAACAGCTTGTCACCACATCAACAGGACTCCGGGGTAATACAGTAGATTACAACTGAGACAGCTACAAGACACAGACTCTATTTGAGAAGGGATTTCTAGGGAAACCCAAGACAACAGGGATAACACAACAGGGACACTCGGGGAAATGGAGGCCTCTGACACTGCAGTTTCAGCAAGCGTTAAATACGCTTAAACTCC
The DNA here is from genome assembly GCA_029593785.1 of Cabassous unicinctus. NCBI lineage: Eukaryota > Metazoa > Chordata > Mammalia > Cingulata > Chlamyphoridae > Cabassous > Cabassous unicinctus. Next base: position 657 of record JAQZBX010020673.1, read on the forward strand.
TAGTCATTTCAATGTAAAACCTCACACTGAAGCCTTTTATCTAAGTTCCTATCACCTGATACATATCCGGTTTTCGAATAAAAATTACAAGGTGTGCTAAAAGACAAGATAAAATGGAAACACATTCTGAAGAGACAGAGAAGCCATCAGAACCAGACTCAGATATGGCAGAGATTTTGGGATTTTCAGATAAGGAATTTAAAATAACTGTGGGCTCTAATGGGGGGCAAAAAAAGGACAGCATGCAAAACAGATGGGTAATGTGAGCAGAGAGATGGGAAATAAAATAGAATCAAGAGGAAATGTAGAAATTGAAAACACTGTAATAAAAATGACAAATGCCTCTGATGGACTCATCAGTAGACTGGAAATGGCCAAAGGAAGAATCGGTGAGCTTGAAGATATATATGTCAATAGAACCTCCTAAACTGAAAAGCAAAGGAAAAAGAAAAGAATGGGGGGGGAAAGTATAGAATATCACCACTCTTATTGAACTACTGAAGTCGTAGATAATGTACAAGATGTCCTAGAAAATAATACAAGGAAGGGAAATAAAAAGTATCTAGCTTGCTTCCCCTTTTAAAAGCACTCAGTGGGCCTTTTGCTGATGACCTACTGAGCCGCCAAGAAAGGGCAGAATAAAAACACTGCTTTGGGGTGAAGTTGCAGCATTTTGTGTTGTTTTGCTTTAATTAGTGGTGTGACAAGGTTTCTACAAGGCGGGTAGGGGCAGTATACAGACTGGGCAGGAAGAGATAAACCTCTCTTCACAAATGACCTGATTACGTAGCAATGCCAAAGAATTGGCAAAACATAAACAAACCCACCCCTGTGGAATGAATGAGAAATTATAGCAAGGTTGCATGAATCAAGGTTAATATACAAGTGTCAGTGGCTTTCCTGTATAACATTGAACAATTGGAATGTGAAATTAAAAACACAATACAATTTAAAATAGCACCAACAAAAAATGAAATACTTAGGTATAAATCTAAAAAAGTGTACAAGATCTGTATGAGGAACACTATAAAATGCTGATGAAATAAATCAAAGAATGTGTACATAAATGGATGGATAGTCCATGTTCATTTATATGAAGACTCAATGTTGTTAAGATGTCAGTTTTTCCCACTTGATCTATAGATTCATTGCAGTCCTGATCAAAATCCCAGCAAGTTTATTTTGTGGATGTTGGCAAACTTATTCTAAAATTTCTATTGAAAGGCAAAAGACCAGAATAGACAACACAATACTGAAGGAGAAGATACCAGTCTGAAAAGGCTACATACTGTATGATTGCAACTATATGATATTCTGGAAAAGGCAAAACTATACAGAGAGTAAAAAGATCAGTGGTTGCCAAGGAGAGGGGGGAAGGGGAGATGAATAGGGGGAGCCCAAGGGATTTTTAGAGCTGTGAAACAATACTGTGTGATACTGTAATGGTGGATATATGACATTACATATGTTAAAATCCATAGACCTGTATACACAAAGATTGAACTTGAATGTAAACTATGCACTTTAGTTAATAATGTATCAATATTTGTTCATCAATTTTAACAAATATACCACATGAATGTAAAATATTGATAATAACAGAAACTGTGGTGGGGGTAATAAAGGGGAACTCTGTACTATCTGCTCAATTTTTCTGTAAACCTAAAATTGCCCTGAAAAATAAACTCTTTTATTTGGGCAGATCTTAAGGACTTAGAACCTTTGTCATGATTCAGCAGTATTTGGTGCACCTGAACCCAGTGTAATGTTTGTAGTATGTGGGCAATATAGAGGGATGGGACAAGCTGCAGTGATCAGGGAGCAGAAGGACATTATTTGCAGTGGGCAGAAGGGTGGTTCCAAGGAAAGGAGCTTGGTACCCACAACTAACTCAAGGCTAATATTCTGACAAATAAGTAAAAGGAAACTGATGGCATAACTGGAGTGCATAACGAATATTCTCAGTTTTAGTCTGGAAAAATTTAAACAGCTATTATAAACATCTGCAGTGCTGTAACTGATGTGCTCTTTCCTACAGGGCTTGGATATTGCATCTATCGTTGATAATACCCTCCTGCAGGCAATCTGCTACTTTATTTAGATGTGAATTAAAATATTAATAAGAACTTTCAAGACAGAATAGAATGTAATGAAAGTTTCTCATTAAAAAGGATAGTTATTTGCCTTACTTTGCTTAAAAAAAGAAATAACGGGGTCTTTATCCCAATTTAGAGGCCAGCTAAGATTAGAGGGGCCAAGGTTAGAGATTTTGGAGGTGCCAAGATGTGAATGATTGATATGTTTCCCTACCAAATGCACCAGAGCTCATCTGCCTGCCCTAAAGTCCTGCTGAGCTCCAAGCAAGAGGGAAGCTCTTGGAAGCAAATTGAAGGTCTGGATACTCAGAGCCTCCCTTCCAGGATATCTTGGGCACTTTCTCCCCCTAGGTTTTTAATATATTCTGTATTATTTTTCCACACAATTCCCTTCACTCTTTCATTCATACTCCTTTCCTGTCAAGTTCCAGAAGTAAATAAATATGAGAAATATTTCTTACTAGACATAGTGTATAATTTATGGATTTGGGGAATTACAGGCATTATTGATGCAATATTTTGAAAATTTTAATGTGGAGCAAAGTTATAGCACAAGAATTCTTAAAAGTTGGAGTAAAAAATAAATCCGCTTTAATAAGTAGATACTTATTTTTAGTCATAAGGCTTGAGGGACTGACAAGTCTAAAAACTGAATTCCACACCCCAAGGCTGGTGTGATGTGGGCAGCCGTGCCATAAGCTCCTCAGAGGATTACAAAAATAACCTCTCGAACTGGAATCTGCCTCTGACACATCCTCTTCTCCACATCGACACCGTCCCTGGTTATGTTAGAATGCAGCTCTACCTTTCCGAATCTCTCCAGCCTGGATATATAATTGGTCCCTAAACGTGGTTGTGAATTAGTGATCTGTCTCCAGTTGTCCAGCCAAGAGATCTCATCATGTTTGCTGCTCAGAGTCAGGGAAGTGTAGAGAAGCCAGAGAAGACGAGAGAAGCAGACCTTCTTTCAGGAGTTCTTCACTGCAGTGTTTTCTCCAGTGTCAGAATGGGATCCTTAGTGTCAAGGGCCATCATTCCCAGGAAAGCTGATAGGGAATTCTAATGACCTCACCTCCTTCCTGGTGTCAGACCAATAGGCCTGTTCCATCTGAGGAGTGTAGGCGTTTCCCCTCTCAGATTCTGTGAATACAGGAGAGCTTTGTGGGTGTATGTGAGTGTAGTTGGGTGACCCCAAAGCAAACAGTTCTCTTCTCTATTCATCATTTCTCCCAGAACATCACCAGGTTTTGTCTTTCTTGTTTCTAATTTCAATGCTTATGGGAAATCACCCCAGGCTAGAGCTATCTGCCAGAACGTTGACCTTCAAATATATCTGGTATGGAAGAGGAGAGCCCCCTGCATCTCTCCAGTGGATTGATAGCGTGGGGCACTTCCTGGCCTGTGGGCCTGTGGGGTTGAAAAGCAGCTGCTCTGATACAGTCTCCTTGGGGAAAACATACCTGTTTATACAAAAAAAAGCTTCTAAACTTGGGATATATACTCTACCTGTTTAGGATATAAATGAAGAAGAGTTCAGGGCCTGATTTAAAAGATAAAGCAGAAAGGTTGGTTGAGAGAGAACTTCAAGTTGCTGGAGCACTTCTGAAAACGAGGCAGTAGGATTCTTTTTTTTAAAAGGCCTTTAGTCAATGAGTAGATTGGCCTGGGGTTCTCAACCCAGACAGCACTGTTATTTTGCAATTCTTTAAAATTCCTGAGGGATGACACTTGTAAATGGTAATGCCAGTACTTTAGGTCTAAATAGAGGAGAGAATCAAGATTCGATGTCTTTAAAACATGTAAATGATTCTTCGCTGCATCGTTGGCTAGTCGTCATGGTAGATTTCTGAACTGAAATTTTTAAGACCAAAAAATCAAGATGGATACTGAGATGTGGAAAATAAGAGTTATTGCTGGCCGTGGCACGCTTAGGCTGTTATTTTAAAGAGCCATGCTGATCTATTACATAAGTTGAGAGGCATGGGCAATTTTTCTCTCTCTATAATTTGAAGGAATAGCTATTAAAATGAGTAATTTTACATAAATAAGGGGCATAAAATGTTTCAGTACCATAAGAAAATGGGTATATGGAAAATATACCTGAAATAAGCGTAGTACATCAACTAGGTATTTGATTGAGTCACTCTGAATGCCTGGCATTTCTTCTTGTTGCCATAGTTACCATTGCCTTGTGTGATGCTTTGTGTATGTATCATTTATGTCTTAGGCTTTATTTATTAGCAAAGACAACAGTTTCTTCTATTAGTTACATCATTCTCCCTCATTCACTATTTTCTTGTGTTTTCCTCGTTTATTTCCTTTTATGAATACTTTTAGGGGGTGCAATTTTTCCTTTAAATTTTGACTGCCAAGGCTTTAGTGCTTTTCATGTGCAGAATATCAGATTGCAACATACTAATTAACCCTCACAAATGATATTCCTCATAGTGGAATTTTTAACTGTCTTAACAGTTGTAGGAACAAATGTAGGAAGGGTGTTAAGTTATAGCAAAATAACTGTAAAATAATAAGTAACAAGTATTTGAGGAATGTAGACACTATTAGAAAAAAGGAGGTCCTGAGTTATTCTAGATACAGCTATTTTGCTGGCATTTTTCTTTTATTTGCATTCAGAAATATGAAGCTATTGAAGATCTATTTTTTTCCAGTGGTGATAGATGTCATTCCTATACTTTTTGTCTAGTTTTCATTCTGTAACTATGAAGGAGACATCTCTTCTTTTCTGAACAATTCTGAACCATGGCAACAAATAATAGCTGTTTTCTTAATATTCTTAAGATTTCAGTAATAATAATAATATATTCATCTAGTACTTCCGATATTGTAAAGCAGTTTTGTGTTCCTTTTCCCATTTTTCCTCTAAAGGATTGTGGTTCCCATTTTACTGTTGACACAGTTGAGGTTCAGGGTGAGTGACTTGTCCAGGGTTTCACAAGCTTTCGACTGGCAGGATTATGACTCAGATTTTTCTCTGCAAATCCAAAGCCCTTTCACTGCATTGCACTGTCTCATTGTGATATGCTCACCAAGCTCACTGACTGTGTGGTTTAGTGGAAAGTGACATTGGAAAGGGAATTCGGGACACTGACTCTGAGCACTTACCCAGCCACAGACTCGCTGTCCGACAGGCACTCAGCCGTGTAGACTGTGAGCCTCAATTTCCTCACCTGTCAGATGGTGATCATATTTCTGGTTTAACCTCCTGACTGAGGCATCTCCTGCCTAGTTGGGCCCCACTGCCGTGTGTTCTCTAGAAGCTGGGGGAGCTACTGGTGCCTCTTGGCTCACTGCAGGACTTGGACCAGCCTTTGTAGTGCTGAGGGGGTTCTCCTCATGCCTTCCTGGAGATGTTCTTCTTTTTAGTCTCTGAAACTACTGAAGAGGTTAAAAGAGAAATACAAATGTCCCTAACCTGAGTTCAGAAATCGTGGTGAAAAAAATGTGGAAAACTCATGACAGTTGTTTCCTTTCTGACCATGGCTAAGTTCTTAAATATAAAAGTAAACTTCTTTGTCAGGAACTTTGGAATTTTGCTTGGTGTTGAATAGACTGGCATTGAAGTCTGAAGTCAAAAACCATTTCAATATCTCTGACATTCTTATTCTCTTTGATGACAGTCTTTCATTTCTTAAGAAGAATGCCTTTCTGCTTGGCCAGAAATTTCTCCTTGGAGATGACAGAATTGCTTACTGTTAATGAATTTTACAGCCCCCAATCCTTTTATTCTAAAGAAATACGGACATATCTACCCCCAGCCATACTTTAAAACAAAATAGAGGAATCCACCACTGTCCAGAAACACCAAGGTGTTTTCAGCCTTGCTAGTAAGTGCACCTTCAGATAATTTCCTTCTAATGCCTTCCAAAGGCAATTACTTTCACAGTTGATATTGGGGGATTTTAAAAAGAAATAAAGTCCTTTGTACAGAGAAAAGGCCAAGAATAAAAGGTTCATCGTCTGTGTTTCAGATGTACATGCTGAATTGTAATGGAAAGATCCTTTCCTGGGGGTCTGAGAATCTGGGTTCCACCCCAGTCACTAACTGTTTCTGTGGTATTGGACAGCCCTTTCCTGGACATCTGTCAAATGATGAGTTGGACTTGGCTAAATTGCAGGGTTTTTTTTTTGTTTTTATTGTATCTTTTGACAGTTTGAAGCTGGATGGACCCCAGAACATTATGTTCTTAAAATTAATCTATTCTTCTGAGTGTGGACCTGTTGCAGGTAGGATCTTTTGATTAGGTCAATTCAGTTAAGGGCCTTTTGATTAGGTTATGTCAGTAAGGTGTGGCCCAGGGTGAGAAACAGAGAGAAAGCCACAGGAGCTGAGAGGAAGCCAGAAGCCAAAGCAGCAAAGCCCAGAGGAGAAGAGAGAGCCCAGCAGATGCCACCATGTGCCTTGCCTTGTGACAGAGGAGTCCAGGATCGCTGGCAGCCTGTCTTCAGGAAGAAAGCATCTCCTGATGATGCCTTGATTTGGATACATTCATGGCCTCAGAACTGTAAGCTTACAAGTTAATAAATCCCCATTGTGAACGCCAACCTATTTCTGGGGATATTGCATTTCAACAGCCTAGCAAACTAAAGCATAACTTTATATTAAAAGTTTATTTTTTTCACATCTGTGAATATGGGGGGTGGGGAATAATAAGTGAGGTAATCCCGTTTGAGTGTTGTTTTACTGCTTAGCCTTAAAATTAAGACTGTTTCCTAACCTCTGTCTTTATCACCACCCCCTCAAAAAATCTACATCTTGAGCACACTATCAAAGACCTTTTAAGCTTAAACATACCTGCTTATCAGTTGTTCTTTGTTTCTCCTTGGCCATGGCAATCTGAACTGAGCTGCTTAGAATCCTCCACCACCATCAGGTGCTTAGGAACTTCTAAGCCTAGTTGTTTGAAAGGTAGCTAGGTATGAGTGCAGTGAACATGGTAAGACCAGACATCATTAAATAATATAAATTAATCTTGGAATGAATGCCAACAATGTTAGAAATAATTGTCGTTTTCTTTGGGAGCTCCATTCTGCCATTGGTTAAAACTGCTTTAAACACCGTGAACCTCTAGAAAATGACCAATTCCTACAAATGGGTAAAATGGTGTCTCTCTCATATGTATCTCGAGATGATAAGGCTATTCCCTGGACATAGGAGGGATCGGCAATTTGAATTTCTTCCCCAATAGCTGAGGTATCTACTCACACAGTCTCACAGTCACAGATTCCTGAGGTAAAAGGTGTAAGTCCTTGGAAAGAGTTTTGAAAACAAAGTTTTTCAAACTGTATTTTGGTGTCTTCCGGTGGAGCCCTGGGGAGTAACTTTATGAGTAAAATAGGTAAGAGTTGAGCTACTGGGGAAGGGGAGAGCGCCTGGCTCCACCCACTTGTTGCCTCCCTGGCCCTGGGAGTCTGCAGGCTTCTCCAGAGCCATTTCTGTGGTACAGAACCCCTTATTTGTCCGTGCGTATTTACTACGCATCCAGCGCCGGACTAGACATGGGAAGGCCACAGTGAGCCACAGCAGAGCTGGTCTCAGCCACCATGGCGCTTACAGCCCAGTAAGAGGGACCTACAGGAATCCATCCATGTAAGGTTATCCCTGAGATGAAAGCCAAGAAAGAGCAGCGGTTAGGAACTTACCAGGATTATCTTCTATAATACTCTTAGTAGTCCTGGGTTGGAGTACTGCTTTTCACCTCATTTTACAGGTAAGGAGAAACAAAGATGCAGAAATTAAATCACATAACCCTCGGTCCCACAGCTAACGGTGATGAAACTGAGGTTCGATCCTGCAGGCCAGGTGGCACTCCGCACTGCCCCCGGATCTGAGGGGCATTTTGAGAGTGCTGGGCAGCAGCAATGCCTTAGGTAGACTGTTTGCCAAAAAGACCAATGTAAAGATGCAGGACGAGTCAGGAACTCAACCCAACTCTTTTTGCACTAAGATCCATGATTCTGTAAAGATGGAGTTTCCAGAGCCTTTAGGGTGAAAGATGTTCCTAAGAAGGGACAAGCACCTGAAAGCATGGTGAGCTTTTGTCCAGCATGGGGAGAGGATCAAGGGGTCTTAGAGGGTTTCCGGGTGGACCTGCGTTCTCAGAGGAGAGGCCCTGAGGATCAGCACCTTGGCCACCAGACCGTGCAAATAAGACTTTGCAATAACATTTGCATGCCATGATTTCTCTTTCAAGTCACTTATTGTACATATCATCATGTATGTGCCCACTAGACTGGAACATTTTGTGGGTAGAAAATCTTTCTTCTTTTTTTGCCTCCTCTGGGTCTCACCTCATGCCAGTCATGTAGTGGACACTCAATACATGTCCACTGAAAGGATTTTGTAGCATTTCTGGAACCAACTTCTTTGTCTCTCTATATATAATTTACTACTTTATCAAATGTCTATTTCAGCTATGCAAGTAGATATTCTATTAACACATGAAAATGAAAATATATTACAAATTGTCTTAACTGTATTATCATAGTATATTTTTGAAGAGCCAGCACTAGCTGGAAATAAATACGAAACCTTCCTATAACATTTACAAAATAGGAAGACGTAACAAGGACAGGATGATAGTTACATGTTCATACATTGGCCTTGTTCTTCCAAAATGATAAATTTGTTGTGGGAAGAGTAAATTGACCACTTTCTATTGGAATTCCCTGGATTTTAAATGGTTTCTGCCTTGTCACCTAACAAGTGCTGTAGTTTAGGGGTTTGTAGCATTCAATTTGCATAGCACAATTTTGGGCTACTGCAGTACATTTTCCAGTTTGTTGACTTGTTCTTTCCCTGAAAACTAACAATGTCAGAATTTTTTATGTCCATTAGCCTACTTACTCACTGAGTCTTGAAACAGAAAAATCTTCAGTATTGGCAAATTAAGAGTCAGCTGTTTGCAAAATATAAATTGAGATTCTTTCTTTTACCTCAGATGGTTAGATGGAAAAAATACATATGATTTTTGTATTTTACTGCCCTTTTGGCTGTGAAGGTCAAACAAAAATATTTGACATTTTTTAGCATTTGCTTAATGTCTGAAAACTGATGTCTATTATTTCACAAGGGGCTTATAAAGTATAAGCCCTGTTGTTCCTTGTGACCAGCAGCTGGCAGGGACTAGGCACTGATTGTAATCCAATACATAAATTAATTGAAAGTCAGCTTTATGTCAACTGCCGTACTCTAAAAATTGCAATTAATTTGATACTTAAAACATGCCAAACATATTTCATTGTTTAATGATTCCGAAAGCGCTCCATAGACTTACTACAGCTTCAGAACCACTGTTTTAACATCACTTTAATTTGTATTGATTGATGTGCAAATTCTTATTCCTGCCAGTGAATAGGAATTTCCAGTAGATAACATATTCTCAGTACCTATCTCTATTCATAATTTTTAAACCAAAACATCAAAGGAAAAATGCTTATGAAGTGACTTAGAGGCAATTTTTATTCATTGCTAAATGTTTCTCTAAGTTCACCATAGGCCTCCAATTTCTTTTCAAAGAACTCCAAAATAGACATTCCATCATTGAATGATGTGGTCTTAAAGAAGTGGTGAGGGAAACCTGTCAGTACTCAGGCAGAGAGCACAGTGGCCAAATGTGTTCCATCAATGTTTAATGAGAGAATAGCTAACAATTGGAAATATTACAAGATCTCTCCAGTGTTTCTGCATTATCTACCACTGCCACTTCCAATCGTCTCTGCTATTAACACTCATGCTGCAAAGCCAGGAATTTTTAATGTAATGCAGTAACAGCCATTGCTGACAAATAGGGCACTTGTTTTTAATAATAGCAGGGTCCATTAATATATAGCACGACACCCCTCGGGACACCTTCCCATCAGCACAGGCTCTGCATACTTCAGATGTCCAAGCAAAGAGCAGGAAGGAAGCCAGGCTCCTCCCCAGGTCGAGGCTCAGTGTCCCCATCAAAGCCACAGAAGGCATTCAATCCACTGCTGAAATTCCAAGAAAGGACTGAATTCATCCACTGCATCTCTCCTACCAAGGAAATGCACCAGGATTTTGCTACCCTATTCTTGAATGCAAATGTTCATGCAGACTGTTGTGTCTGGGGCCAGCAAGGTTTTAGTCTGTATCCTTCTAGACTGACAGCCAAATTAGATTGGCAGCGTGTGTTCTGGTGAGTAGTGTCTGCTGAAGACGAGTGTGGGATAAGATCACTAGGAGCACCACAAAAGATACCTCCACTGCGGTCAGGCTGAGATAGAAAGCAAAGATCAACATCAAGGTCTCTAAACCACCACCCCCCACTGACCCCCCAGAGCAGCTGTCTCCATCACCTTTCACATCTGGCTCCCCAGAGACACGAAGCAGGAGGAAAATTCCTATCACAGAAGAGAAAGAAACTGAATATGTTACCAATTATATTGACTTCGTGTGTCCATGATTCTTCTATATGCACTATTTGAAAAAAGAGTTCTAAGAGTTCAAGGGCAATTCAGTATATATTCTGCACCAAAATTTGCTTTTTTCTTTTATTCCCACTTTGGGTAGTTCACCTACAGGGAGAAAAAAAAATCCTACCTCGTTGCTTTCTCCCCCTCTCTTCAGAGCTCATTTGCAGAGCCATGTTACTGCCCTAAGAGGAAAAAGAAAAAACTCCATTAAAAACCAGAGGTTTCACTTCACAGCAGAAGTCCCATGAAGCTCCTGGGGAGCAACGTGGATTTTATTCCAATAGCAAATCTGAGAGCTATTGTGCACACAGGAGTCAGATTATATTTGCATTTTGGAAAATATTATTAGGCCTTGATTTTATTAAGTTGCTTAAAATTAGATACTTTAGAAATTAATGTGCACAGGTATTAATAATAGAGGGTATCACAGTTTATAAAGACTGAAGAATTTTGTTTTAATTTGTAAAAATTGCACAGTGAAGTTATTAACATTTTTTACATTGTGAAGACTACAAGGTTAATTGCTTTTCATGATGGTGAGACCAACTAGTTTTCATATATTTTCTGTCTAGAAGGAAAAGAATGAAACTAGATTAGCCAAGACTATACAGGTCTAAAGAATTTTTCTGACATACTATATAGAAATTTGTGGGAAAGTAGGATTCGATGAGATGTCAGATTATGCGTCTTGAGGAAAAGAATGTTGAGAATTAACTTTGAGACCTTCTTTTGATCTAGTGTCCTCCAAATATTGTGACACTTTTTATAGCATTTATTGAATAGAGTCCTGTCCAACCACTTTGTAAAGATTTTTGTTTGTTCTCTTAATATTTATTATACCAAATTGAGTAGCATGAGTGCCATGTATAATTACTTTTAATACTCAAAATGCTGCATTTAGTGCCTCCTGACCTCATCCCTGTGATTTTGCAATAGTATTTTGCTAGCTCGTATGTTGATTAGTTAAAAATGTTTATTAATAAGTACAGAAATATTGTAGAATTGCATGAGTGTTTTGTGCAATTAAAAATCTGGCCTATTGTGCAAAGGTGCTTTTATGAAACTGCAGTTGTGGTGCAAGTTACGACAAAGCTATGTGGTGGAAACACAGGTTCAGGGCACAGCAGGCACTTTCAGCAAATGATCTCTTTATTATTTGACTAGCATAAAGACTCCAGAAAGGACAAATAATCTCTTTATCACTTACACAGCACAAAGAGCCCCAAAGAGCAGGGCTTAAAGGCCCATCATGGCTGGTCTCCCAGGGTGGCCGAAAACTGATCCGGGTCGGGGTCGATAGATGGCAGTTCCACACCCTCCACTTTGCGCAGGAGGAGGGAGAGAAAACCCTATACTGTTTAAGTGTGGCTTTTACCATCTTGGGGAGAGAGGACCTTGCCACTGAGAATTCCTGTTCTGATAAACATCTGGGGCTGCCTCTTCCTTACTTCCACATTTAAGGCCTGGCCTGGCCTTTTCATTAGACTTAATATCGCCCCCAGGTTGGGAATGGCACACAATAGAAAAGGAGGTGAGGGTAGCAGAAGGCTACCCCTTAGCAGGTGTTTGTGACTTCCCCAGAGAAGGAGGTGGGCTAGGTGAAGTCTGGGTGATGGCTGCTTAACAGGTATGGTGATTTCCCTAACAGCACTTTAATAATACAAGTTGTAAGTTCCTGTTGTAGTTTTTGCTCTCTCCTCTTCCAAGCAGTAATCAGAATAATGGCTAAAGGAAGGAAGCAATGCTGGCTGTTGGCTAGACCTATTGACCAGCAAGTGCTTCCTGGACTTACTAAGTCCCTCAAGTCTTCTGGGGGGAGAGGGAGAAGTAAGTTCAGCCTACAGCAAAACCGTTGTGAAGACTTATACTGAAAAAGAAGTTCGAGTACTTGGAAACATATCAAGCTCTGTAGTCTTTGGAGGGGAAAGTTACTCTTCTGACCAACTACTTAAGAATGGGAAGAAGTCTGAAGGAAGGTGAGTCATGCCTACTACGTGCCAGGCTCCAGCAGGTTCTTGCACACCTATTCCTCATGACCTATAAGCTAAGTTGTATCATCTTTTCTTTTCTTTTCTTTTTAACTGTGGAGAAACTGCTGTGCAGAGGGCATAGCTGCCCTCCCAGGGCCACACAGCTGATAAATGGCTGCTGGCACCAGAGCCTGATGAGAGGCTTGACAGAGCTAAATCTGCATGAGAAACACCTCCCCAAGAGCTCACTGGAGACCCAGTGAGAGGAGATTGGCTGCTCCCCTCCACATTCATTTGTGGTCACAGCATGAAGACAGACTCAAATGAAAGGCGTGTATACTGTCACCAAAGGGTAATGAATCGGCAAAGTGTTCTCACTTGGCTTTACAGAGCTAGGGCCATGATCAACATTCATGTTCATTCCATGCATTCTTACAGGGGGTTTTCTTCAGGCAGTCACCTGAGCACTTACAGTCCATTCACAATTCAAAATCACGGCACCTCCAGGGGTCCCCTGAAAACAAAGCAGCTGTCCCTTACTAGTGCTCTTGAGAAGACAACCGTGCTTAGCTTTGATTTGATGCCAAGTAATTTACAAGAGGATTTGATGTAATTGGGGAAACAAGGTGAAGTTTCCTGAGAAAGTGATATTAGAGCTACGAGTTAAGGGATGATCAGAAGGCAAAGAGGCGAGGGGCAAGCAGAAGGGGCTTAGCAGCAGAGGGTGATATGTGCACAGCCTTGTGGAGGGGGAAAGATAGAGTGTCAGGGACTGGGAGTCAGCACAATGGAGTGAAGAGAATGGATGGTTATGAGGAGAGCATGGTTCCAGTTGAGGCTAGAGAGGTAGGCTGGCGTCACGTTACAGAGTCTGGTGACAAGGCATCGATGGATTTAAATCCAGGCCAGTGGATTAGCAAGAACTGGCAGCATAGATGCATGTGGATCAGTTGGAAAACTATTGATGTTTTCCAGGATAGAGATGATGATGGCTCAGACTTGTGTAGTGGTATGGAAGAGATGAAGAGGATACATTCAAGAGACACCATTGACAGGACTTGGATATTGGGGTGACAAACAGGAGATATTAAAGAAGATTGAGACAACTGAGTAGGTGGTGGTTCCTTTAACTGAGATAAGGGAAGTGGAAAAGGACCAGGTTTGGGACGAGGGCAGTGGGGCAAAAGTGGACATATGAATTAAGTTTTAATGTGTGGAGTTTTGAGACTTTGAGAAAGCCAAGAGGAAAGGCCGGGTAGCAGATATATTATGTCTAGAGCCCAGAGGTAAAGTTTGGCTGGAGATTAACATTTGCAGGTAGTCTACATAAAGGTGATAATTTTTCACTAGGTCTGAATGCAATCACTTAGATTCTACAGACCGTTTTTATGTCTTGCAAATACCCCACTTACAGTTACAAGGCCCTAAAGAGTCCAACTCAAGCTACCATAACAGGTACTTCCTCACCCAAAGTCAGTTGCCACATGTTGAGCAAGATGGCAGACGATGTCTGTGAGGATTCAGCCTTCCTCCTTCCTCTTAAGGCTCCGTGGTCCCAGTTCTGATCTCAGCTGTAAGCTGAGGGCCCGTCTCTCTTCTCGGGACTTTCTCAGCACTGCAGACTATCAGGCGAATGCCTCATCTCTCTTCTTGGGGTCACAGGATCCTCTTCTGTGTCTCCAAAGCTCTCTCTATTCCCATATATCTGCTTCTCTATGTATCTACCTCTGTGTTCTTCATTGAGTGTCCATTTATCTAGCCCAACAAGGGGTCGGGGACTCAACCCTGCATGCTGTAATGACTTGGTTGAATCTGGATTTAATCAAGTGAATATAAAGCCTTTGCATTTAAATCAAAGGGTATCATGCCCATGGAATAGACCAGCTTACAAACATAATCAATATCTCTTTTTTGGAATTCATAAATACTGTAAGATTGCTACAGTCCCCAATTCCATATTTCTCTTTCTTCTCATGACAAATATCAGGCCGAGACTGCAGTATGGCAAGAACCTAGCTACCGGCTTTTTGTGTGCCTGCAGTCACAGCAGGCCTTGAGTGGCTTAGGTGCTCATGATGCAAAAGTCCTTGACGCTCCTGCCTCTCTTGGTGGACTCTTCTCTATCTTCTTCATTACTCATCCCCTTTCAGCCATCTTTTGGGTGTTAATAGTTCTTCAAGACTTTGGCTCCAGACCTGCCCTCCTCTTCTTCCCTTCCACCCCAAACAGGGTGTCTTAGGAGCTTGCCACCGATGGGTGCCTCTCTTTTTTAAGACTAGGACTAATTTAGGTTATTTTCATAAACCATAAAATGCTTTACTCTATGCTACAAACAATTATTAAGCACTTACTGTGAGACCATATATTCAAAATAAATAGGACCCAGTTCCATCTTGGTGGTGGGTTAGATTTCTCTACCTCAACACTATTGACATTTTGGGAGGATAATTCTTTGTTGTGGGGAACTGTCCTGTGCATTGTAGGATGTTTAGCAGCATCCCTGACTTCTACCCACTAGATGCCAGTAGCACCCACCCCCACCCCTCACTTGTGGCAAACAAAATGTCTCTGGACACTGCCACATGTCCCCAGGGAGAGGGTTGAGGGTTGGAGGTAACAAAATTGCCTCCAGTAGAGAATTTCCTCCAACTGGGTTGGAGGAAATCTTTAACCAAACAGTTGTGCTGATTTTTTTTTCAAGTTTATTGTTTTATTTGAAGAGTAGAAAGTCTGAACTTTGACTCAAAATATTATTTCTGAGAAATTAGATTCCAAGTGTTTTTAATTCTTTTACTTTTTTCCTGTATTTTCTGTAGTTTCTCATTTCCCCCATGTACCTGTAGTACTCTTAAATTTTAAAAGAGAGACTGAAAAGAGTTTAATATTGGAAAATTATTTTTTAAAAGTTTTTATTAACTTTTTCCTTATATCTTGATATTACTAAAAATCATATAGACTTAAGCCATTAAATATTATTGTCTTTGTGAATTTTAACTATCTAATTTGTCAGGCAATTACTATTACTTTGAGTATTCCAATCAGCAGTGTCATAATTTGATGTTAATTCTAGTCCTAGATGTTGACAAAAATTCATTCTTCAGCTAAGCACTGGAATTCAATTTCAGAGACACTTGACCCTTTTCTGTAAAGGCGGAGCTTGTCCAGCATCAAGTGACTGGGATAACCATGCTTATCAAGTGTCACTGTTAGAGTCCCAGGGCCCAGGAAACAGGAAAAGGATATGTGTGTGCATGTTTGTGGAATCTAGTAATAAACTAGCAGTCAAAATTAATTTTTTAAAAAATTAGTTAAGAGCTTCTGCAAAATTCCAAATCAAAGAAACATCCAAAAGAATGAAAATCTGGGGCACTCTTTCCTGAACCCTTCATTTGGGGGTTTGGGGGTATGGGTCCAAAAAGTAAAGGCTTAATTTTTTTAGCAGACATTCAGAAAGAAAAAAAAGTCATTAGACAATATTTGGGAAGATAAAGAACCCACTCTGGCATTAAAATGTGGGTGGAAAAGAATATTTTTAAAAGAAAGAGCGTTTTCTTTTTCCTTTGTCCTTCAGTATTTTGATCACAAGTGATCTTAGATCCCTGCTTAAAGATAACATGCAAAAATGGTGCTAGAAATGCTAATTATTTATGAGGCAATGACTATTTTGCCCAAAGCTCTAACTTGAATAATATCAACTTGTTGGTGGAACTAAGGCATTTTGTTGTCATTGTCAGTTTCTTTTGTTTTGTGCTTCTTTGCATCAATGCACCATTGCCCTTGTCCTTCACTTACCTGGTATGTCCCAATCCTCCCCAAGTCAGGCTGTCAGTCAAAAATGATGCTAGAATTTCTGTTAAAAACATGCTTAAAGAACTTTTTATATGCACTGGTATTGGTTAAATCTCATTTTAATAAATATTCAATACAACACAATTGCGTTACAATGAAAGTTATTTGCTGGCCCTTTGGTTCAATTTCAATTGTAAGGACATTAGGAAAACAATATGTTAATGCTTAAGAACTTAACTAGTGTTTGTATCATATGTAGCTTTTCATGATACCAAGTAGCCTTTGCACATTTCCTATGCATTCATTTAATAAGGAAAAGTAGATTAGGATAGAAATATAAATAACTCAAATCAGCAAAATACTGCTTGTGGGTGAAGAGAAAGCAAGCATGATTAGAGCATGTAGGTGAAATAATTTTATATTCAATGTTGGGAAATGAAGAGACAATAATAAAACAAAAATATTATGAATCATTTAAAAATACATTTTCTGCTCTGAAAAAATCTCATTTTTCCTTCATATACAGATGCCTTTCTTCCTCTGGAGAAGCCATCTGTGAATATTAAACTTGTTCCATCTTCCTTATACAGAACCTTACTTTTTCCAGGTGGCCAAGCAGAAGAGTTTCTTGGTTTCTTTCTTATCCCTGAATCCAAGATGACGTTTGGAGTTGAGTCTGGGACAGAGGTTTGTAGTCTGCTTCCCCAATTGTGGGGCCAGACCCAGTCCTCTCTCCTGAACTTGGAGGAGCCATACTCTTCCTCCTTGCTCCCAATAATAGATAGCATTGAATTGGCTGCAAAAGCATAACTGGTCCTTGAGATGCCCATTCTGCTGGAACTAACTTATAAATAATTTCATCATCTAGCTAGCGAGTGTTTGGTCTTCTCCAGTGGCAGCATTTTTTTCTCTGGCAGTAATTTCCTTCCCCCCACCCTTAGGTGTGGTTATTTATTTGTAGGCTCACAGCACCGTGCAGTTCAACCACCAGGGCAGTGCCCCAGGAGCGAGGGCAAGTTAAGCCTGCTAGCTCAGCCCAAGAGACTGTCAATAGATTCAGCATCCTCGTCCTTCTCTGTAAGTCACTAAACCAAAACTCCTTCTTTACCCACTATTCTAAAGTATTCTTTCTCCTTCCTATGGATGCATGAGTTACTTCAGCCCATTAGCCTTCTTCCAGTTTCTCTACCAACTTCCTTCTACCCATTGCCAATGACTTCTCGGAAGCCCACTCTTACTTTTGTTTCCCTATCAAAGGAGCTTGCCCTTCATTCACCAGTTAAACTTACATGCTTTCCTCACCTGAGAGAGTGGGAGATGGAGCGTTAGAGTGCACGCAAGAGAAGTACCCTGGGATCTTGGGAGAGCCAAGGATTTCCTAACAATTAGCATTAAACCTTCCCTATATGGTCTAAATGTCATTAATTTTTCTAACCCATTATCCTTGACAACTGTCATTGCAGAGACTACAGTTGGCTGTGCAATTGCAAAGACTTTGACAGAGCTGTGCTCTCCCAATTTCCATTTCCACATTGCAAACAAAATCATGTACCGTTACTATATATCTAACCATTTTAACCTGGGATTTGTAGAAATCAAGTTTCCAGTCTTGCATTACTCCTCCAAAGGAAGTACCCTGCTTAGCTTTCCATTGTTGAGCATGGTGACTCTGTCCCAATTAATTTCTCCAGTGTCTCGGTGAATTGCCCGCCCCTCCCCCCGGTCATAAATGGCTCAAAAGTTAGATGGGTAGGGAGAAGTAGCACCTCATGCAAAGTCTCTGCCTGTGTAAAATGAGGTGAAGAAAGGGATTTATCTTCTCTGCAACCAGAAAACCTACAACCCAAATGCACAAGAACACCCTGCTCACCATTCCGTTGTGCTTGTTAGCAGCAGGTATGTCAGCTTGCAAAAGCCCCTTTGAAATAGAAACTAAAATAATGCCAAATGAGCATTCTACTCCCATGGGCGGGGGTTGGGGCATAAATCAGAAAAAGAGCTGGGCTTGGAACTTGGAACACATGAGGCTTTTTTCGATGATCACAAACTCCAGCCCCCTAACAAGTAATAATTGACTTTAATAAGTATTTTATGGGGCAGTCTAGCCAAAAAGCAGCTATAAAATGAAATAAATGAGCCATGTATGTGAAGCAAAGTTGAGATGGTAGAAATAATAAGTTCATTAGCACACCGAATATTTCAGTATTCCACAACAATAAGCTTATTGTGTTTATGAAGGAAAAGTCATTGGGTTTAATTTAGCTGCCTGGCTGTTTATACCTTATATGGTACAGTTTTAGTTATGTTCTGTGTTCATGTACCTGTTTTAAAATGCTTTCCTTTATTATAGGAAGAATTTAAAATGCAAAAAAGTTTCAAGCTGGAAAATTCTTAGAAAATTAGTGAAATTAGAGAAAAATTCAGATAGCAATAAATAAAATCTAGGGACAAGTTTTTTACTTGGTGAAATTTGAAATGAGGAGGCAGAGGTAAACCAAATGTATTGAGCCTGTCTGAATAAGACTTTGAAACCTAAAAGATAATTTTTCTTCCTTTTCTCTCAAAAGAATCACATGCATATCTGAAAAGTGAACACACAAAAACATAAACTAAATTTGTGTTACCTTTTCCCCTATAAAAGCTTCTTCTTTATTAAAACAAACCTAACACTGCATTTGTCTGGTATAACAATGAAAATTAATACTTAATTATAGGCAGTCAGAGGATGTACTTATGTATGTGTTCCTGTTCTCCTTCTTTTAACAATCTAATTCTCCCAGACTTAGCTTTTTGCCAGCTAGTTGTCCTATCACACAGAATTTTTAGAAGCCTGAAAAATACACTGTTGGTTTTTTAATAGGTCATATGTGTACTTGGTACAAAATTATAAAGTACAGAGGGATATGCAGTGGAAAGTCAGTCCCTCCTTGCCTGTCCCTCAGCCCCCATTCCCCTCCCTGGGGTAGTTACTCTTTTCCTTTTCCTGTGTACCTTCCCAGAGGTGTTCTGTCTTCACTTAGTATATGTATGTGCATGGTGTATTTCCATAGATGATGGCATATACCTTACATGTGGCTAAACACATTCTTAAACCCCTCTCTTCATTTAGTGACGGAACTTGACCAATGTTTCATCCTGGGATGTGTATGGTTGCCTTGCTCCTTTCTACCTAGTGGATATACAATAATTTATTTGCCCAGCCCCTTAGTGACTGTTGTCAATGTTTTGTTGTTTTCAGTATTCTCATGTAAAGATTGCTTAAAAGAATATCTTTGACATTTATTTCACCCTTGGGAAAGTCTATCTATGGATAAATTCTGGAAGTGGCGTGACTGGTCAACAGTTATGTACATTTTACATTTTGATAGATAATGCCAGTTTTCTCTCCATAAAACTTGTACCAGGGAAGCAGATGTGGCTCAAGTGATTGAGCTCCCGCCTACTACATGGGAGTCCTGGGTTCAGTTCCCAGGGCCTCCTGGAGAAGGTGAGCTGGTGCGACGAGCAGACGCAGCGAGCTGATGCAACAAGATGACACAACAAGCAGACACAAAGAGGGAAAACAATGAGAGTCACAACAAACCAGGGAGCTGAGATGGCTCAAGCAACTGAGCGCCTCTCTCTCCCACATGGGAGGTCCCAGATTTGGTTCCCGGTACCTCCTAAAGAGAAGACGAGGAGACAGCGAGCACAAACAACGAGGGGGGTGGGTGGTAATAAATAAATTTAATTAATTTAAAAATAAAAAGCTTGTACCAATATACTCCCACCCACAATGCATGAGAGGGACAACCTTTCCACAATTGTGTTAGGAAACTTTACTACACCAGTCAAATAGGTAAAAAATGGTATTAAAAGTGAGGGTGAGGGGAATAGATGTAGCTCAATGGTTGGAGCACCTGCTTCCCATGTACAAGGTCCTGGGTTCAATCCCCAGTACCTCCTAAAAAAATAAAAAGTAATAATAAAATTTAAAAAATGAGGGCGAGCATCTTTTCATTTATTTAAGAGCCATTTGTATTCATTTTTCTGTGAACACTCAGTTAAATCCTTTACCCAATTTTCTATTGGTTTATGGCTCTATGTGTACTTGTATAGGTAATTTAGCCATTTTTCTGTAATGCAGATTGTAAATATTATTTCTCATCTTACCATTTGCCTTTGGACTTGCGTGGAGCACTTTTTATGCCTTTTTATATATTTCCTATATTCAAATACATCATTCTTTGCTTTGGTGGCGTCTAGTTTTCTGTCAGACTTGGGAAGGGCTTTTATTTCCTTGAAATCTACCGTGGTCTCTTCTGGTGCTTCTGTTGTTTCATTTAACCTGTCTACTTTGTTATTTTCAATTTGTGAGTGTGACTATTATTAAATATTTATAAAACCCTTTATATCCATAATCATCCTTTACGGTCACTATTCGCAGCCCTCGTGAGCAGCCCTTTGCACGACACTTGCCCACTGTTTTTATTTTGATACCAGGATGGCATTTTAGATGAGGAACCTGGAGAGGTTTCCATGACTTCCGCCACAGACCTTCAATTGAAAGAAGGGCTAGGATAAGAACCACAGCATAGGTTTTCCTTTTATTTATTTTAAAAACAATTTATTGAAGTATATTATTCATACATGAATATGCATAAACAATAAGTGTGTAGTAAAACAACCATGCTTATCATCATACAGGGCTCCCATACATCACCCCTCTACTAACACCCTGCATTCTTATGAAACATTTATAACAAATTATGAAAGAGCATCGTCAAAGTATTACTATTCACTATAGTCCATATCTTAGATTTGGTGTATTTTTACCCTAACCCAGCCTATTACTTTTTTCTTTATAAACCATACAATTTATCTAAAGTGTACAATCAGTGGCATTTGGTATAATCACTGAGTTGTGCATTCATCACTTTAATTAATATTAGAGCATTTTCATCACTCAAAAAAAAAAACAACAAAAAGCAAAGCACTATCATACCCATATGTTAGTGCTACTAATTATAAATCCTATGATGTGATTTCACCATTTCTATTCATTTCCAAACATTTACAAAGAATTTTTACCAATACTGCACAGATTAAACCTCAGCTTTCCATTCTCTAACCACATTCTTTTCTCTGGTGACTTACATTCTAGCTATTAACTCCATGAGCTACCTCATTATATTTAGTTCCTAATAGCAAAGTCATACAATATTTGTCCTTTTGTGTCCGGCTTGCTTCACTCAACATAATGTCCTCCAGGTTCATGCACGTTGTTATATGTTTCACAACTTCTTCTTACAGCTGAATAATATTCTATCGTGTGTATAAACCACCATTTTTTTACCCATTCATCAGTTGATGGACACCTGGGTTGTTTCCATCTTTTGTCAATTGTGAATAATGTCACTGTGAACATCAGTGTACAGATGCCTGTTCGTGTCACTGCTGTCAGTTCTTCTGGGTATATACCTGGAAGCGGTATTGCCGGGTCACGTGGTAGATCTATATCTAACTTCCTTAGGAACCGCTAAACAGTCCTCCACAGTGGCTGCACCATTCTACATTCCCACAAACAGTGAATAAGCTTCCCTATCTCTCCACATCCTCTCCAACACTTGTAGTTTTCTTTTTTGTTAATAGTGACCATTCTAATAGATGTGAAATGATATCTCATTGTAGTTTTGATTTGCATATCCTTAATAGCCAGTGATGCTGAGCATTTTTTCATGTGTTTTTTTGCCATTTGTATTTCTTCTTTAGAAAAAAGTCTCTTCAGGTCTTTTGCCCATTTTTCAATCGGGTCATTTGTCTTTTTATTGTTGAGTTGTATGATTTCTTTATATATCATGGATATTAGACCCTTGTCAAATGTATGATTTCCAAATTTTTCTCCCATTGAGTAGCACAGTCATAGGTTTTTAATCAGCTGCTGCCTTTAGCTTACCATAAATTCATCAGACAGCTTCCCTGCCTTTCATTGTCTCCCTACTTCTCAGAAAGTTGCTGAGGATGGACTCTTACCTCTTTGGTCCATTCATTGCAAACTGGAAACGTTAAATAATGTGCATATCAATAGACCTTTTAGGGATAAAACACTGGCGTTGTACAGCATTGGGAAGGCTTTAAAAATATTTTGACTAAGGAAAATGAATCCTACTTGATAAGGAGTCAAAAGGGACCAACTAAAATTATATATACCAAGCCTTTTTCCTTTCCTCTAACCTAGCACACTTACATTTGTCTCTTGTTCTAACTGTGCTTATTTATGATTTCCTATTTCAACATCCCTTTCTAAGACTAGAAAACGTCTACAGCAGTAAGAGCCAAGGGGAAGGGAAGCCATGTGAAAGAAGTCAGGAAGAGATAGCATGATGAATCTGTGCACCTACCAAGTTCTTGTTTTCCTGCAGCTGACATAATTTAAGGGCTACTGTAAAACTTACCGTTGTTATCCCAGCAGATATCAGATAGCTGAGAAGTCCAGAAGATAAGTTAAGTCAAAGCAAAATGTCTACCAACACTTAAAAACACAAATAGAATTCTGCTCAAAAGTAATGATTAGGGGAATGGGTGCAGCTCAGTGGTTGAGTGCCTGCTTCCCATGTATGAGGTCCTGGGTTCAATCCCGAGTACCTCCTAAAAAAGATAAAAAGTAATGAGCAGGGAAGCGGGTGTGCCTCAATCGATAGCACCCCCGTTTACCATGTGGGAGGCCCCGGGTTCGCTTCCCGGGGCCTCCTTGTGAGGGCAGGCCGGCCCGCGCGGCGAGGTGGGCTGATGCAGCAAGACCTCACAGCAAGGGGGAGATAAGCAGACACGGAAGAAGTGCACAGCGAATGGACACAGCAAACACAAGCAGCAAGGGGGGGATAAATAAATAAATAAATAAATCTTTTTTAAAAAAAAAAAAAAAGTAATGAGCAATATGAAGCTACATGTAGTAAAGATTTGGCAGAGTAAAACAGTAAATACTTTCAGAAATAGGAAAACTGGAATACTCAAATGGGTTTATCGAACTTTAGCAGCCTGGAAAGATTTAGGCTTGTCTTGAACTTAAGGTTGATTTTGAAAAGTCCAGATGAATCTTGGGTTCTATTAGATAGGGTGGAGGGAAGGTGTGGGTATCAGGAGAGGGGTGGGGATAAGTGGATACCCTGTCTGGATTTTTGAGACCCCCCAGAGGAGAGGCAAAGGAGAAATCTTCTCTTTTTAACCAAGGAGCAGTGGCTTTAAAGTAGATTCGATCATCACATTTACTGGAAGATGAGTGCTGCAGATACCCAGTGGATGATTAGTTAAGAATTTCTGTTCTGGAATGTTACATCTCAGAATTCTGTTTTGTTTTTTCCCTCTCCTGAGGCTTACAGAGGGATCCCACAAGCATGATCACCCTGGGGAAGAGACTTGGTATTGACAGGCAATCCTGAGTAAACAGGGGAAAGAAAAGGAGCTGCTTGGAAGAGAGCAATAGAAATTATTTTTAAACACCCTCTGTGATTATTTAGCTAAATGCGGGAGGCGTACTGAACTTTGTTTTCAAGTATGTGACCTTTTCACAGTCATAAACTGTGTGCCGGAATGTGCCAGAATGCAGTAGTTTTAATTAGCCACCCTATCATGTAAAACCCACAACCAAACTGAATATGAGGATGGGTGGTGGTGTTTTTTTTTAAACTACTCCTTGATTTGAGTAATTAAATAAAAAGAACCATTGTAAGCAACATTCTTCAGCTGAGTTTATCCTGGTCTTTTTAGCTTTAACTAGGGTAGGACAAAAACAGTCATGTAAATTATTCTAGCTGGTTTCATTTCCTAATTTAAAAAATGAATAAGACCAGCATTAATTCATTAGCACTCACTATTTATGTAATGGTGTCTTTCAGAAACCGTACCTTAAAGGGGAGAAGGTTGGGAGGTGATTTGTGTTATTTTGTGTCTGTGGGATTTGGTGACTATGATTTCACAAGGCAATCTCCTGGAATATGTTAGGGAATAACAATGACAGATTCATTTTGTATTTTGCACCCTGTAAAACCATTTATGTAACTATAATTGCTGGATTAGTAATATAAAAATACTTGGAAATGCAAGTTTCTCAGTCAGTTTTTGTGAGATGACAATAAGAGAGGGGAAATTAGGAGCCCCCAGCTGTGTGGTGATTATTAACTCTGCATAAAAAGTAGGTGGAGATGCCCCCATTTTGAGACATTCCAATAGAAGACCATCTAAACTTTAAAATACATAAATCCTAAAGTTATGAACATTGCAAAAGAACACTGACAAGAAATATAGAGGCACTTACAGCCAAGTAGTAACAATTATTGATTTTATAGAAATGATAAATTGAAGGCTTTCCTCTGAAAATTTATATGTAGCAATAAAAACAGTGCCCTGGTTTAAAAATGTTGATTTATGGACAGCTTTTCAGGGATACATCTGTTGTGTAAACTGGGGGTACCTGTATTTTTATCCTCAATGTGGTTTTTTTCAGTGTGATACAAATAAAACACACTGGTAGGTTTTTGAAATGAATAGCAGAGTTGTAAGAAGTCTATTAACATGTATATACCCAGGCACTGTTTTGGAATGGAAAGTACATTGGGTTCAAATCATAAACCTCCCACTTTTAAACTACACGCTCTCAGGCTAGTTACTTGACTCCTCTGAGCCTCAGTTTCCACCTCCATAAATTAGGGATAATCAGACCCTTTCCCTGTATGACTCTGCAGATCATGTGAGATGATCTGTGAAGGGACAGCTTAGAACTCGGCATGCAGTGTATTGTGATTATTATTTTATATGAAGATGGTTTTCAGTTAAAATTTACTTTAAATATTTCTTCCAAGCAATTTTAATAGATTACAAAATCCTCCCTCCTCCTTTTTAAGTTTTCCCACAAGGCCCTTCATAGTGCTTGGCAAAAGTGGTACTTAATAAATGCTTATAGCATGTTGAATTATTTAATCCTAATTAATTTACTTTCTCGTTTCTTAGAATGCTAAATATCAGCTAAATTCTTCCACAGGAAATTAGCCGTTTATTTCTACATTTTCCATTGGAGTCTTCTCCAGTCTATCAAAAGGAGAAAGAAGCTGACTCACCTTTTGTGGATTTCACTTTCTTTCCATTTGAGGTTTAAGGACATTTAAAAAAAAAAATAGAGCTTTCTTTTATCTTTTTAAATAGTTTGAATCAGTGCACTCAGATGCAAAGACCTTTTCCAGTTTTTATCATTATCCCCAAAGGTAATAAGAGCAACTGTTCCCCATGTCTTCTCTCCCGCAGAAGTCAGCCTGTCTAGGCACATGAATGATTTATTTTTAAACTTTCAGTATGGCCCTAGCTTTATTGGAAATGAGTGGGAACCATCACACAGGAGAGAGGGGCGTAGGTATACTGTGCCCTGAGCACCTCCCAGGCATGCCGTCCTAAAGGCTTTGCATGTGGACTGTCACTCAATGCTCACAGCATCCCACATGCCCCAGTCTCCCCGGGGAGGAACCCGGGTCCCAGGGAGATGGAGACGCCAGGTCTCCAGGGTAGAAAATGAGCCCTGGCTCGGAGTCGGCTCTTCCCTGCTGTGCACGGCTGCCCAGGAGGTGACGGTGGGCTTCTCCCAGCAGAAGGGGCGGGTAGGCGTGCAGTAATATTGGCTGGTTTTTGAAAGTGAAAAACAGTAAAAACACTTTGAAATATTCATATTCTGGGTGTGATGCCTAACTCCTACACTACTGCAGTGGGGTGACACCAGACCACATCACTCACTCTTTGTGCCTTAATTTCTTCACATTGACAAAGAATGATAGTACCCACCTCACAGAGACACTGTTGGGGTTAGATGAGCTTATCCAGATACAGCCAATGCCACACAGGTGGGTGACGAGGCTGGAAAGGCAGACTTTGAAAGACCCTTTAAGCAGTGCTAAAGAGCTTCAACTTAATCTGATGGCAGTGGGGAATCATGGAAAGCTTATAAACTAAACTTATCCAAGAGGTACATGATCACATTAGGGTTTTTGGAAAATGGGTTTAAAAACATTGTGGAGGACGTGACAGGTAGACCTGGGCCCAGAAACCAGGAGACATGGTAGGAGCCTTCTCCTGTGCCTCCAGGCAAGAGACAACGAAGGGGGAAGCGGATTTGGCTCAGGTGACTGGGCTCCCATCTACCACATGGGAGGTCGCTGGTTGGGATCCCGGTGCCTCCTAAAGAAAACAGCGAGCTGGCGTGATGGGCAGGCATGGCGGGCTGACACAACAAGAGACACAAGAAGAAAAGAGAATAATGGGAGGCACAACAAAGCAGGGAGCGGAGGTGGCTCAAGTAATTAGACACCTCCCTCCCACATCGGTGGTCCGGGGTTCGGCTACTGGTGCCTCCTAAAGAAGAAGCAAGGAAGAGGAACAGACTCAGCAAGTGAAAAACAACAAGGGGGTGGGGAGAAATAAACAAAATTAAATAAGATTTTAAAAAAAGAGACAATGAGAGTTTGAAGCAGGACAGCGGGGCAGAAATGGAAGAATGATTCCGTAGGTAATTTAGTGGAAGAATCAAAGGGATTCAGTTGCCAAATTAACATGGGAGTAAGGACTTTAAGGATGCTAGCAGCCGGTGTATGGTGATGTTATTAACCAATAATAGGGACTATTAGATGAGAAACAGGTTTTATGGTGAGGATAATGACGCTAACTTGGGGCAGGCTGAATTTTAAGTTTCCTATGAAACATCTTAGAGAGAAAAATGTGTATTGGAAATTGGCCCTGGGGTTCAGAAGTTAGGTCTGAGATAAGGATCAAGATGAGGGATTTATCGAGAAGGTGGCAGGTGACAACCTGGGAGTAACCCACCCCCAGCCACAATCCTGATTCAGCTCAACATCCTTGCCAATATCACCGTCACTACATGCTCATCATAGGTGCACAGTCAATATTCGTGGAAGGCAGGGTGAGAGGTGGGAAGGGCATAGCAAGAGAGAGAGCCTAATGCCAGAAGAGGAAGGGCAAGAAGAGGAGGGAGGGGAGGGGAGGGGAGGGGAGGGAGAGATAGCGAAGGAGACTGAGAAGCAAAACTCACGGGAAGCAGGAGCGAAGGGCGGTCACGGCGTGGCTTTGCCTCGTAACTTGCCTTTATTTCTCCATATTGAATTAGATTCACAGATACTCTAAAGTTCAGTGTTCTCCCATTTTTCCCACTTCTCTGCTATTTAGTCACTTCAATGCAGGGAGTCCCCTGAAAGGCTGGGCCTCCTGGCTGGAGAGCGCTTCCTGTTGCAGGTAACAAAAGGGAACGAGAGCACCATCCGGATGTTCCTTCCCAGCTCCCAGAATTAAGCGTGACAACTGTGGAAGGCATTGTGCTTTCCAACAGACCGTGTCTTTGAAAATAAGTGACTCATGGTCCTAGCTTTTTGTTTCCTTCAGTCCATTTTTCCCTTTCTGAACTTGTTCACCAAGCGTTATTCTATCCTACAGATACACCTGTTGGCAGTATTTCCCACAGTGACATGGAAATACATTGAAAAAAGAAAAAAAATTAAGTTTCATCATACTCTGGATTTCAGTGAGGAGACTTGTGTTCCAGGCGTGCCTTTGCCGTTGAGGGGCTCCTCTGGCTAAGTCCTCAGCCCCATTCAGGCTGGCTTCCGGCTCCTCAAGCCCCTGAGCCTGCTCGCCTTCAGGGGACTGGGGGCCTCCTCATAGCAAAAATATGCCACACTTTTCCAGGATTCCATTTACTTGACTGTGGAAATGAATTTGTCCCTGTAAAACCACCCCGGCCTTCTTGAGAAATTCGGCTTTGGCTTCCTAGACACCACACCCTCCTGGTTTTCTTCTCTTTGGCCTTTCTCAGGTTCCTTTGATGGCTCCTCTTTATCTGACTTTAAATATTATCCTAGGGAGCTTTCTTCTCTACCAATCTCAGAGTAATCTAATTTAGTGTTCTGGCTAATGACTTCCAAAGTACTTTCTCCAGCTCATATCCCACTCTGGGAAGTACCCCAGATACAGTAAACTAGTCCAAAACTAAACTCGTTATCTTCTCTCCCAAGCCTCCTCTTCCCTAGGTGTTTCCTACACCAGAAAACGGCACCACTGTCTATCAGGTTGCTCAAGCCAGAAACTAGGGTCATTCTAGACTCCTCTCCTTCACTAATCGCCCATAACCAGTTAACACCAGCCGTGCCTGCGAAGCCATGCCTCCCTCTGCACTGCCCAGATCTACCCATGTCCAGATCACCCTCTTACGTTGACTGAGGCATCTCCTCCCTCTCAACACTTGCTCCCATCCCCCTCCCCCCATGAATAGGATAAGGACCCCCACTCTGGAATCTCAAGGACCTGTAATCACTAGACTTCTCCTACCATAGGACTTGTCAGCCTCTGTTTTAGTGGCTTGTTTAACTGTCCACTTCTCCAGAATGTGAGCTCTGCAGGGCCGGAGACCATGCCTGGCTTGTTCATCCCCGTAGCTGTGCACAGTAGACATTAAAGAAACTTACTGAATAAATGATGCTCTTTGGAAGTGCAAAGATGGACAAGAAGACATGTATACTACCTTGAAGGAACGCATAATCCTGAAAAGAAGGAAAACTTAAAATCCTCATGTAACCGGTACAGTAATGGAAACACATACATGATCGAATTTGAAAAGGGACTGGCTGACTTTGAAAGTCTCTGAAAGGTGAGAGGAGACCCCCTAAGGTGGACACCATAGAAAGTGCTCCTGCTTTGGATTTGGCTCTGTCACATTAGATTTTTTTTATCTTGGAAAAATAACCTAACTCTTCTCAACTTTGATTTCCTTCTCCAAAACTGTTGGGAGGTTGAGACAGAGCCATTTAAATGACAGATACACAGTGTGGCACTTAGTAGGTACGCCTCATAGAACAGCTCTTTTATCATTTGAATGAACTTAATTTCATTTACTCAGTGCTTCTTGAAGGACTGAGGACATTAGTCTGAGGACTAATGAGAAAAAATAATCTACTTCTTGAATGTGACTAAAATTACAATTTCATCCTGGGCCTACATGAGGGAAGTTTTTAAACTACAGTCTAATCTATAATTTATGGTTTGCTTCCATTAAACTATTGAGAGTAATGAACTACTGGGAGCCAATGGACAGCCTTTATACAAGAAAACTCCTTTTAATACAACCTGGGGGAATTATCTTCACTGTCGTCTTTGTGCCTAAAGTGATTTAATAAGACTGAATCATCTTTCCATTTTGATTCAGCTTAATATTGCATAATAAGTTCTCTTCCCTGGATCTCATCCTCATCAGCGTGGTCTGCTCAGGGAAGTATACTTTCAAAGTATAAAATCTGCAGCTTCTTTGCAATAGCAGCAATGCTTTTGAAGGCACGTACTATGAAATGTAATTCTGATCAAAAGCCATAGGTAATATCCATGTATTACTTTTTATTTCCCTTAGGAAAGAGCCGCATCCCGTAAGCTTATTTCTTATGATGTTGGTAATCTAGAATATCTGAGTATTTTAATCCTAAGAGATAATTTCATGAAATTTCTACCGCCCACCTCCACAGCACTTTCAGAATGCCAACAAGTTAATTTCAGTTGTTTGGTGGTCCCTACGATAATGTTAAGTCATTAATTAACTTGCATCGCTGAAGGCGACTTTGCTGGAATTCTTGCCTCTCTCGCTCTTTAACATTGTGCAAATCAGAAGCTTTGCGCGAAGATTTTTCCAAACCTTAACTCTTTCAGAGTACAGGCATGTCATTGGTTGTTGTTGTTTTTTAAGTTCCCTAAAGATTAACAATCCAGTTTAACTGAAAACTAATGTGCCTGTTTAGATGCTCAGAAGTGGCTGCTTTACAGGGATAACAAATTCCAGTTTGCCCTCAGAATTCAGGGTGGAGAGAAGATGGTAGGGCTTTTTTCTATTATAGCACTTTTAAGAATCCCTTTGCAAGCTCACAACACATGAAATCTCTCTCACTTCTGGATGTATTAGATGTAGCTGAAGTCTCTAGTAAATAGTCAATGGTAATTGCCATTCTAGAATCTCCCAGTAATCTATAACAAGACTTAAATTTGACTTTCAATGTTTAGCCAAAGGACCTAGATATGATCCTTTGCTTCAAAACCTCCCAAAGTTCTCCAAAGCCTTGGCAGCAGGGTCTGAAGCCTGCTGACATCAGAATTCCCTGTATAGCCTCTTTTTACATGTGCATGTTCAGGCTACACCCAAGAGATTATAATTTGGAAATGCTGGAGAGGGGGCCAGGCAGAGATCGACTTATTTAGTTGCACAGGGATTTGGAAATGCAGCTAAGGTAGAGAATCACTCTCTAGGCGTCACATTCCAGGGTCTCCTAGCCAG
>JAQZBX010020674.1:0-25362 GCA_029593785.1 Cabassous unicinctus
CTTTGCAGTGCCTTGCCTTGCACCCAGCGGTACCAATCACAGCATAAGCCAGGAGCACGTTTTTGCAGGTAAACAATTTAAAAAGGAAAGATATCGCTATTATGATTAAGATTATAACCAGGGTGAAAGAGGCTCCAAGTTCTGAAGTGCCCAGTCCTCTTCCGAGAGCTAAGCACCTCCATTGATGGCCGCCACAGGTAAAGTTTGAATTTTCCCAATAAAGGTCTAGCCTGCTCTGGCCAGACCTCAATCTCTAAACTGTTCTGCACACACTTGGTCCAGAGTGCTGTTGATATGTGATTTCTTTGAGGGGCGTAGCCTCTCACCTTATGTGCATCATTCAAGTGAGGTAAGGCATTCAGCCTCAGAAACAAGGCACATGCCATTTTGAAACCATGTTCAGTTTCCAAAGCTGCACCCTGTAAACCTTGATCTTGGTAACTTTTCAGGGATATGTTTCAATTATTGCTCATTTACAGCAATGGAATCATATTATAGATAGTATATGACAATTTGATTTAATATCACTGTGAAATCTTCTTGTGTAAGTACGTATAGTTCTATATTATCCCTTCAATACCAATAGTGCTCAATTCCTTGATATGTCATAGTTTATTTGATATTATTTGAAAATTCCAAATGAACAGAACTTTTTTTGTAGTCTGGTGGGAAAATAGTTGTGGTACATATACTTAACATGATAGAAAAATGTAAATAAGAAAAATGCAATATTTCAGCCTCCAAAATTAACATCTGGTCATATTTAAATATTGGCAGCCCAGAAGCAGCTTTATCAATCAATAGCATCCGTTCTGAAAGGCCACCCTGGGCCAAAATGTAAACCTGCACGGCTGCCTGGGTCTTGGGGCTTGAGGGCTGCCCATTATTGCTTGAAGGGGAATGTCAGCCCCTTCACATTCCCTGCAGCGGCTGCTCCAAGATGTTATAATCCCTTTCAGACTTGCTTTCCCAGCTCTTCACCGTAAGTCATAATATTGCCTTGCACTCCTCAGAGAAAACAGAAACATTTGAGCAGAATTCTTCTCACCTTACCTTACTACAAACTCTGACTGACCTGAAGCATTCTCACCCCTTCTGCTCACATCTTGTCTCAGACAAAGTTATTTCTCTTCTCCACCTGGACTCAAAGAGATTGTCAGATACCACAAGAGTCCCCAAATAGCAATGAATTAGGTACCCAGGGAGTAAACCGTATGAAAGTTTAACATGTGTGCCTGCCCTAGAAGGTGCGAAATATAAGCAAACTGCCCATTGAGGGGAGAAAGAGGAGGAAAAAATGAGCACGATATTAACAACACTACAGCTGAGCTTTATGATATTGCAGCTTGAGAGAAAGTTAGAGGAAGAGATATCGAGTGAAAATCCAAGTATATCTCTCTCAGTGCCTTAGCATAGCAGTCTTGACAAGGTTGTGTTATTAGACATGCTTTATAAAGCTGAGACCGTGGGAGGACTTCCTGAACAGCAGCAAATCCCCAAATTTCAGTCCTGAGTCATAGATTAATGAACATGTAGTTTTATATTCTTTGAAATTAAATAATTTTTTGTAACATTTAAAAAGATAATCATTGGTGTTGAGGGTGGGAATCATAGAATCAAAGCCTGGGAAGAATATCTTTTCAAATACATCAAAGTGTGCTTTTTTGTCAATGAATATCTCTCCTTTTTCTTACAAATCAATTTTCTGGTCTGATAATAATTTTTTCCATGTTTCTTTTGCCATTAGCCATTCCCTAATGACTGTCAATGGTGATTATTACGCTGTTAGAAAATAAAAGCATCTCATTTTTAAATAATCACCTGTTTTAGTTTATTAAAGAGCATGATTTCTTCTTTAAAATTGGAACATTATGAAATGGAATATTTTTATATGGCATCCAAGTAAGGCACAGGTAAATGTTTTGAACAATTTAGCTGAACATCACATGGTCTTACGTGATTATGAATATACTGATCTATGTTACAATTTTTAAATATTAAAGGACTGGATTCCACTGAAGCATCAGGTACTTAAGGACAAGAAAGTTCCATTAGAGCTGCTAAAATTATGAATTCTAAACAATTTGAGCAAAGGGGATTCTTTATGAAAGTTTTAACTTTTTGTCTAAGCAAAAAAAACAGTTATTAATTATTCACTCACGCCTTGAACAATCCCTAAAGAAATCTCTTTGTAGATCCTTAGGGAACCTGACTGGGAAGCCATTTTGGTTTAGTGGTCAAGGAAAAGTGCTTTGAAGTTAGACAAATCTGGATTCTAATCCCAACATGGACACTTGCACATTGTGTAACCTCCTGGAGATTAACTGAATTCCTTAAGTTACTTCTCTGAGCCTCCTACTTGGTTATGAAAATATACTACAGTATGGAAACAGAGAGCTTGGGAAGCCCTAGAAGTTGGCAGTGGAAGGTATGGGGAGCTGGAGATAGAACGATAATACCCATATTGGTGATGAGGAAATATTCATTTGGAGGCAATTACATTTCCTCTAATTTTATTTACTTTTTCATGCTGCCATCCCTGGAAGTACAAAAAAGCTAATAAGCCTTCTTAAATGGCTGGTACAGCTAAGTAGTCAAATATTTAGAGGCCAAGGATCTTTAATCATCTAAATGCTTTTCTGTACATACTGATGTGACAAAGGTTCATATTTAATTGATTCCAGAGTGACTTTCTGCTAAGTAATGGTTCACCAAAGAATTTGAAAACCTTGCTATTCCCAATTTAAAAATATACATCTTCTTCTATGTCAGAGTTGTTACGAGACATGTCAGAGCCAGTCACCAGGTCACTGAAACTCCGTGGACAGAGGTCGTGAATGTGTGTGCCTGTAAGCATCTGTGCGGGCAGCTGTGGAAGGAAAGATGGAGGAGAAGGAGGGACTTTCAACTATTTTTAAAACTTGTCTTATAAATCTAAGTGAATTTCCCTTGAAGGATGCTAAAAGTAGAGCTAGGAGATGTGATCAAAATATAACCTTTTGAGAATCAAATATAAGAACACCGTGGTAATCTAAAGTTATCAATTACAAGTACTAGAAATACATGCTTTGCTGTAACAAAATGAATCCCAACAAGCTCTGTGTAGAACACACATCAAGCTAAAGGGCACATATATATTTCAGATATTCATAAATATTTCTTCTACTATTAGCACTTTGTTTTTATTATTGCAAGAGCTAATGTAAATCTAAAATGCTTAATGAGCATTAATGTATAAAATTACCATCCTCTTGCCTCGACTTATCACTGCAATCATTATTCTAACTAGAAGCATGCTAGAATGGTTTGAAAGCCAAAAGAGAGTAATCAATGATTTAAATCACTGGTCTTATTACCTGTTAACAGAAACCACAAAGAGAACTTGATTTTTAGGAGAATCAGAACAGCTGGAAAAGAAGATAAGGGGAAGGGAACTTGTGTTGAAAGCCTAGTTTCACTGAGCCCTTCTGTGAAGTTTAATGAGAAGATTGTTGTATTCTGTAAAGACATTTTAATTCCACTTTTGCAAAGGTATAGGAGAGCGTTTATGACGCCATTTCTCTAACAAACATTGAATTTATGATAACGATTACATTCAGCCAGCGTTGTCAAGATATCATCCACATAGATGATGCATTACTGTCACATTAATACATTTTATGTGGATTTAAATTGTCTTGAATCACACACCTGCTGTGTTTCCCACATAATCGTTGCTTTGATAATTATAGTAAAGGGAAGCTCTTCTCTAACCTCCCCACACACATATAAACAGAATACCGATATAAATATGAAAGTGCACACCTGAAATATATTACTCTAGCTAAAAGGTTTGGTTTTCCTGTTTCCAGAAGCACACAGAAGCTTTTGAAGTGCCTTCTTGTAAAAAGGCAATTATCCAAATCCCCAAAGCTGCAATCACATTTTTGAGGCCCAACTGCATATAGAAACTGGTCACTTTCTTTAGTCTTCCTAATTTTTTTAACTGTAAAGCAAAAATATAGGTAAGTGACAGTAGGGGTAGTTGAAACCGATAAAATCAGTTTCTGTGTTAAGAAAAGGGTTCAATATTATAATCTGAAATTCAAAATATAATCTTTGTGCACTTAAGATGTGCCTGCTGGTATGCTCAGCACTGTATAGGGGGTCTGACAATCTCAGCTTTGAAGAGCCATGTCGACTTGTTGAGAAAAATATTTTTAAATGAAATAAAGAACAATAGAACTGATAATATTCAGGCACCAAATAATTGCAAATATTTCACAATCAGAAAATGGAAAGGTTACCATGAAAATGGAGGATGTTAGAAGTCTTTTAGGAGCAGGCTGGGTTCACAGAGTTCATTGAAGAAGATGTAGGATTAGAAACTCAGAAAAAAAGATGGCATACTTCCTTCCCTCATGATTATTTTGACTGTTGATAAGATCACCTATTTTCCCTTCAAATTTATAATCACAATATTTGTATAAACTAGATACAATATATCTTTGACATTTGAAAGAAATATTCCAGAGTACTCTTAATCTTCAATTTATGAATGTCACACTACATTAAAATGTGCCTCGTAAAGTCAAGTAAAATCAGATTAAATATTTTAAGTTACCCTTAATAAGTTTCACTGTATAGAAGAATTCCCTGAGAAGAACTACTGGCGATGGAAAACTGGCTAGATTCTCTTACCGGATCAAAGGGAATGGTGCACATTCACATAGTGACCTCAGCAGGATGACACGTGGCAGGCCATGGGGTTGCCCACCAGTTCAGGATAATCTTTAAGTCCTGCAGGTTTACCACATAACCCAAGGTGAGTAAACTTTTGTGGACACCTGAATTGCTTCCAGAGCTTTTGAAAAATACAGAGTCTGTGATTATTTTGTAAGTTCACAACTTCTGTAATAAAAATATATTTAAAAAATACAGAGTCTGTGACCCCTCCCTGGAGCACCTGAGAAGGAATGAGGCCCCAGCATTTATTTAAGGTTTCGCACTTGATTCTGATGTGCACCTACGCGAACCACCTACTAGGAAAGTCACTTGTCCAATATGTCTCATGAAGCCATATGAAAGATCTGTGAGCAAATAACTACCCTCCAACACTTCAGCATTTCCTCCTGGACAGAATTCTAAAACATAAAGAATTAGTGTTTAATGTCTACATTGAAATAGTTAACTTGATTATCAAAATAAAAATAAATTAAATATCAAATATTTACCAGAGAAGATGAATATGTATAAAATGTCTAGTAACCTCAGACTAATGATATCTTCATGAAAAATACGATTTCAGTCTTTTAACTCTGACCCAATGTTGTAAAAAAATGTAGTATTTTAGCAAGATACAGCTTTATATTTCCATTTATTTACCATCTGTCATCATGTACTGAACAAAAACCATTCACAGAAGTGCATTTCAAAAGAATAAGATAATTTGGAGGAAATTATGAGTTTATTTCTTTAAATCAACCTTTTTAAAAGAACTAAATAGTTGCATCTTATATAATATTACAGAGATTAACCTGTTAAATCCCCAGCTCCTGCTATTCTTAATGACACACATTTTCCCTCTATGTTTACCCACAAGAAATTTGCTTTATAAAAATTGCTGCTGATTCTCTGAAAAATAAACACAACTTTCATTGGAAATATTAGTGACAAAAAATTTCTCAAAAGGTAACAAAATTTTACTCAAAAAGGATAAATATATTTTCTTGGGAGTATTGAATATTTTAAATACATTAATTCTTTTAAAAGTGTGTGGATGACATTAATGAAAATTCAAAAACAAATATCTCATGAGCATTTTTAATTAAATTGATGTATTAGTTTCCTATGGCTGCTATAATGAATTACCACTAACTTGGTGGCTTAAAAGAACACACCTTTGTTCTCGTAGTTATGGAGGTCAGAAATCTGAAATTAGTTTCAAGGTGTCAGCAAAGCCAGGTGACCCCCTCAGACTTGAGTGGACAATGTCTTGCATTTTGCAGCTTCTAGACCTGCATTCCTTGGCCCAGGGTCCCTTCGTCCAGTTTCAAGGTCAGAGCATAGCTTCTTCAAATCTCTGCTCCCTCTTCAGGTGGTCTTAGCGTCTGTAGTCAATTTTCCCTATGCTTCCCTTTGTAAGTGAATGTGGTTACCTTTAGGGCCCACCCAGGAAATCCAGGATAAGCCCATCTCAAGACCTTTAATCTAATCACATCTGTTAACATTTCCAGATTCCAGAGATTCGGACCTGCTTATCTTTTGGGGCCATTATCCAACCTACCACAGTTAATCAGATGGTCTTTATTTATCTGAAAGTGCAAACAAGTAACCATAAGTGAAAAATTTTTGAAAAAGGAGAGCAAGGAGGGACAGGTTGTCTTAGCAGATATTGAAATCTAATTTAAATCTGCAGTGATTACAGAAATACAGCACCTCTGTAGGTTTCCAGCTAGCCTTCTTTTATAAAAAAGAATAGAATATGTGATAAAGAAAGCATTGTAAACCAATGGGGAAGAGACGGATTACTCAGTAAATAATTCTTTTAAAATTATTTTTAAAAAAAAAAGACAAATTAGAATATATCATGTGACACTGAACACCAATGTGTATTTTAGTAGGCCTCAAGACTTAAGTAAGTGGAAAAAAATAAAAAATATGGCGGAGAAAATTTCGATACATAGTTAACTGATCTAGGAATATGGAAGAATCTTCTAAAAATAAAGGCAGTGGAAAAATAAAGGTAAAGCTCTGTCAACTTGATTGTATAAAAGTTTAAAAATTATATCCTTCAAAAATATAACAAACTTAAAAATTAAACACTTAATTGGAAAATATATTTTCAATAATATTGTAGATATCATTCTTATATATTATTAAGAATAATATAAAAGTGGTCTTACATATTAATGAGAAAAACATGAAACCAAAATAGGAAATGCATAAAAAGACCATTGCTAGAGGAAGAAATACAAATATCTATTAAACATATGGAAATACGATTACTCCTGAATAATCAGATAAATGCAAGTTACAATAAGGAAATGCCATACATTGTCTATCAAATTGCATTATTTATGAAGAATAACATTCAGTGATTCTCAAGGTATTTGAAACAGGTGTTATCAAACACTATTTACAGGAATATAAATTGTAATAATGTCTCCAGAAATAAATTTAGCAAAATGTAGGAAGAATCTTAAAAATAAAAAATATATATTCCCTCTAATTCTGTAATTCCACTTCCTGTAGTACTGTATAAGCTAAAGACACAATCAAAGGTGTAAGTAGAAATTTATGTATAAACATGTTCGAATCAATGTTTCTTAAAATAGTTTTCAATATAGAACTAACGAATGATCCAGCAATCCCGTTACTGGGGATATATTCAGAAGAACTGAAAGCAAGGACGCTAAATGACAATTGCTCACCAATGTTCAAAGAAGCATTAAGTCACAATTGCTAAACTATGGAACCAGCCCAAGTGTCCATCAACCGATGAATGGATAAACAAAATGTGTATACACACAATGGAAAACCATTCAGCTGTAAGAAGTAATGAAATCAGGATGCATGTGACAACATGGATGAACATAGAGGATACTATGTTAAGTGAAATAAGCCAGACACAAAAGCACAAACCGAATGGTCTCACTAATATGAACTAAATACAGTAAGTAAACACACAGAGGTAAACTCTAGAGTATAGGTCACTAGGATATAGAAGGTGGGTGGAGAATGGGAAGTGATGCTTAATGTAAGTAGCATTATTAATAAAGTTAACTGTAAAAGTGTGGAAATGAATAGAGCTGAGAGTTACTAACACGGCTGATTTATAAATGTGATTGTGGCTGAAAAGGATAGTCTGTGGAAATAAATGTCAATTGAAAGGAAACTAGAGAATAATTTAGGGTATGTATAATAGTGATTTCAATGGTGGATGAAGATTGCAGTTAATAGTATAGATATAAGAATGCTCTTCTTTTACAAAGTGCTAAGAATATGGTGATACACGGGAAAATTACAACTAATATACATTATGGATGATAGTTAACAACAATATTGTAATATTTTGCAACAATTGCAAGAAGATATTTTTTCAATACTAAGGGACAACAATACGAGGATACGGAATTTTTCCTTTTGGAGTATTGAAAACCTTCTAAAATTGCGGTGATAACAGCACAACTCTGTGATGAAAATGAAAGCCACTAAGTGTGCACTTTGAATGGATTGTACAAAGCATGGGACTTTATAATACAGGGAACCCAGAGGTACATGAGGGACTGTGGTTAAGAGGACAAATATGAGAATGTTTTCTCCTGAACGATAACGAATATATAACACTAATACAGGCAGTTAATAATTGGGTATTTTGGGGGGGAAATACAACAAATGTAAGATATGGGCTAAATACTACTGTAAGTATAAATATTTTGATGATGTTCGTTCATAGCTTGCAACAAATGCTTCACAACAATTCAAGATGTTGGTGGGGGGGAGGTGGAAAGGAGCCTTGTATAATGATATGCATGTTTGTTTTGTAAATTGACAAATTTTACTATACATTTACTGTTTATGTATGTTCATGTATGAATGATATACTTCAATAGAATTTTACTTTTAAAAAGCAAAAACAAAATATACAATAAAACACAGGTGGTGAAATGAGCAATTATATTTGATGTAACCAATTAACAACAAACATTAAAAGGTTATGTTATAAATGTAGCTTTTTAAAACAAATCAATTTTATTGATGCATATTAATAAATCACACAATTCATCCAAAGTATACAATCAATGGTATTTGGTATAATCACATAGTAGTGCATTCATCATTTCAATCATTATTAGAGCATTTTCATTATTTCAATAATAATAATAAACAAAAAACAGACAAACAAGAAAATTCCTCACCTCACAATCTCTCTGTTTGCCCTGCTATTCATAGCTGCTATTTCTTGCTATTCTTGCACAATTATTATTTATTAAGCAATTTTATTGAGAAATATTCACATACCATATCGTCAATCCAAAGTGTATAATCAATGACTTTTAGTATAATCACAATGTTGTACATTCATCATCCCAAAAATTTTAGAATAATTTCATTACTCCAAAAAGAAAGGCTCTACACCCCTTCACATTCCTTCCCCAGTCTTACATAACCACTAATCTAATTTCTTTTTTATAAATTGATTTATATTTACATTTTATATAAATGGAATCCTACAATATGTAGTATTCTGTGTCTGCTCTCCTTCTCTTAATATAATGAGATTTTTTTTGCCTGATATTAACTTTGTGTAATATTAACCTACATTTCTTCAGCTTCAAAGAAAAACAGTCATATACGCAAATTTACCCATATTCATATTTCACATAGTATATTTATATTTAAAATAATATATTCAGTTCATAATAGCACAATCATACAGTATTTGTCCTTTTGTATCTGGCTTGCTTCACACAACATAATGTCCTCCAGGTTCATCCATGTTTTCATATGTTTCACAACTTCATTTCTTCTTACAGATGAATAATATTACATCATGTGTATACTTCACAATTTGTTTATCCATTCATCAGTTCATGGACACCTGAGTTGTTTCCAATTTTTTACTCTCGTGGATAACACTGCTATGAACATCAGTGTGCAGATGTCTATTTGTGTCATTGATCTCAGTTCTTCTGGGTATATAACTAGCAATGGTATTGTCAGGTCCCATGGCAAGTCTATATTCAACTTCATTAGAAACTGCCAAACAGTCTTCCATAGTGGCTGTACCATTCTACATTCCCACCAACAGTGAATAAGTGTCCCTATCTCTCCACATCCTCTCCAACATTTACAGTTTTCCGACTTTTTAACAGTGGCCAGTCTAATAGTTGTGAAATGATATCTCATTGCAGTTTTGATTTGCATTTCCCTAATCACTAGTGATGTTCAACATTTTTCATGTGTTTCTTCACCATTTGTATTTCTTCTTTGCACAGTTGCCTTTTCAAGTCTTTTACCCCTTTTTTAATCAGATAGTTGTTGTTTTTATTGTTGAGTTGTATGATCCCCTTATATGTCATGGATATTAAACTCTTATGAGATATGTGATTGCCAAATATTTTCTCCCATTGAGTCGGTTGCCTTTTCACCCTTTTGACAAAGTCCTTTGAGGTGCAAAAGTGTTTAATTCTGAGGAGGTCCTATTTATCTATTTTTTCATTTGTTGCTCATGCTTTGGGTGTAAGGTTTAAGAAACTACCGCCTACCTCAAGATCTTGAAGATGTTTTCCCACATTTTCTTTAAGGAGTTTTATAGTTGTTGTTTTTACATTTAGATCCTTGATCCATTTTGAATTAATTTTTGTATAAGGTATGAGATAAAGATCCTCTTTCTTTCTTTTGGATATATATATATATTTTTTTTAAGATTTATTTATTTTATTTATTTATCCCCCCCTTGCTGCTTGTGCTGCTGTGTCCATTCGCTGCGTGTCTTCTCTGTGTCTGCTTATCTCCCCCTTGCTGTGAGGTCTTGCCGCATCAGCCCATGGCGCCGCGCAAGCCGGCCTGCCCTCACAAAGAGGCGCTGGGAAGATGGTAAACGGGTGCTCTATCCATTGCGCCACACCCACTTCCTGCCGTGAGGTTGCTGCATCAGCCCACCGCACTGCTCAGGCCCGCGTGCTCTCACAAGGAGGCCTCGGGACGCGAACCCGGGCCTCCCATATGGTAAACGGGGGCTCTATCCACTGAGCCACACCCGCTTCCCATCTTTTGGATATTGCTATCCAGTTCTCCCAGCACCATTTGTTGAATAGACTGTTTTGGCCCAGCTCGGTGGGCTTAACAACCTTACCAAAAGTCACTTAACTGTAGATGCGAGGGTCAATTTCTGAGTTCTCAATTCGCCTCCATTGGTTAATATGTCTGTCCTTATGCCAGTACCATGCTGTTTTTACCACTGTAGCTAAGTAACATGCTTTAAAGTCAGGAAGTGAAAGTCCTCCAACTTGGTTCTTTTTTTTAAAGACATTTTTTGGCTATTAGGAGCCCCTTACCCTTCCAAATAAATTTGATTATTGGCTTTTTGATTTCTGCAAAAAAAAAAAAAAAGGCTGTTGGAATTTTCATTAGGATTGCGTTGAATCTGTAAATGAATTTGGGTAGAATTGACACCTTATGATATTTAGTCTTCCAATCCATGAACACAGAATGTTCTTCTATTTATATAAGTCTTCTTTGGTTTCTTTTAGCAATGTTTTGTAGTTTTCTGAATACAGGTCTTTTATGTCCTTGGTTAAGTTTGTTCCTAAATATTTTATTGTTTTAGCCACTACTATAAATGGAATTTTTTTTCTGATTTCCTCCTCAGATGGCACATCAGTAGCGTATAGAAACGCTATTGATTTTTGCATATTAATCTTGTATCCCACCACTTTGCTGAACCCATCTATTAATTTTAGTACTTTGTTGTGGATTTTTCAGGATTTTCTATATATAGGATCATGTCATCAGTGAATAGTGAAAGTTTTACTTCTTCCTTTCCTATTTGGGTGCCTTTTATTTCTTTGTCTAGCCTGATTGCTCTAGCTAGAACTTCTAGCACAATATTGAATGATAATGGTGACAGTGGGCATCCTTGTCTTGTTCCTGATCTCAGTGGGAAAGCATTCAGTTTTTCACCATTGAGTACAATGCTAGCTGTAAGGTTTTTATATATGCACTTTACCATATTGAGAAAGCTTCCTTCTATTCCTATCTTTTGGAGTGTTTTATCAAGAAAGGATGATGTATTTTGTCAAATGCCTTTTCTGCATCAATAGAGAGGATCATATGATATTTCTTCTTCAATTTACCAAAATGGTTTATTACACTAATTGATTTTCTTGTGTTGAACCACCCTTGCATACCTGAGATAAAACCCACTTAACCGTGATGTATAAATCTTTTAATGTGCTTTTGGATTCAGTTTGCAAGTATTTCATTGAGGATTTTTGCATCTACATATTCATTAGAGATATTGGTCTGTAATTTTCTTTTTTCATAGAATCTTTGTCTGGTTTTGGTATTAAAGTGATGTTGCCTTCATAGAACGAATTTCATAGCATTTTTTCCTGTTCAATTTTTTGGAACAGGAGCAAGATCGGTATTAATTAGATTGTCTTTGAATGATTGGCAGACTTCACCTGAGAAGACATCTGGTCCTGTGCTTTTCAACTTTGGGAGGTTTTTGATGACTGTTTCAATCTCTTCACTTGTGATTGGTTTGTTGAGGTCTTCTATTTCTTCTAGGGTCAGTGTAGGTGTTTGGTGTGTTTCTAGGAATTTGTCCATCTTGACTACATTTTCTAGTTTTTTTTTGGCATACAGTTGTTCATAGTATCCTCTTATGATCTCTTTTATTATTGTGGGGTCAGTGTTAATGTCCCCCCTCACATTTCTGATTTTATTTATTGGGTCTTCTCTCTTTTTCTTTGTTGTCTAACTAAGGGTTTGTCAATTTTGCTGATCTTCTCAAAGAACCAACTTTTGGTTTTGTTTATTCTCTCTATTGTTTTTTGTTCTTGATTTCATTTATTTCTGCTCTGATCTTTACTATTTCTTACTTTCAGCTTGGTTTGGGATTAGTTTACTTTTCTTTTTCTAGTTCCTCCAGGTATGCAGTTAGGGCTTCAAATTTAGCTCTTTCTTCTTTCTAATATAAGCATTGGGGGCTATGAATTTCCTTCTCAACACTGCCTTTGCAGTGTCCTATAGTATCTCTTGTAATTCTGGTCTTTTGGTAATATAATCTATCAGTTTTTGTTTGTCTGTGAAGACTTTGAATTCACCCTCATTTTTGAAGGACAGGTTTGCCAGATACAGAATTCTTGGATGGCAGTTTTTTGCTTTCAGTACCTTAAATCCATCATACCACTTTCTTCTCTCCTCCATGGTTTCTGATGAGAGGTCGGCATTTAATCTTATCAAGGTTCCCTTGTATGTGATGCCTTGCTTTTCTCTTGCTGCTTTCAGAATCTTCTCTTTATCTCTGATAGTTGTCATTCTGAATAGTAGGTGTCTCAGAATAGGTCTATTTGGATTTATTCTGTTTGAGGTGCATTGTCCTTCTTGGATATTGATATTTATGTCTTTCATAAGGGTTGGGAAGTTCTCAGTCATTATGTCCTCAAATATTCTTTCTGCCCCTTTTCCATTTTCTTCTCCTTCTAGAATACCAATAAGGCTTATGTTTTTTGTATTTCACATTGTCATTCAATTCCCTGAGATCCTGTTCCATTTTTTCCATTCTCTTCTCTTTATGTTCCCCTGTCTTTTCCAGTTCAGATGCTCTATC
Organism: Cabassous unicinctus; assembly: GCA_029593785.1. Lineage (NCBI taxonomy): Eukaryota > Metazoa > Chordata > Mammalia > Cingulata > Chlamyphoridae > Cabassous > Cabassous unicinctus. The sequence continues at coordinate 13,322 of JAQZBX010020674.1, forward strand.
TTCAAAATCACTAATTCTGTCTTCAAGCAATTCAAATCTGCTCTTATGTGTCTCTAGGAAATTTTTAATCTCATCTATTGTGTCTTTCATTCTCATAAAGTCTGTTACTTTTCTTAGCAGACTTTCAAATTGTTTTTTATGCTCACCCAGTATCTTCTTAATATCCTTAATTTTTAAAAATTTATTTTATTTATTTATTCCCCCACCTCATTGTGCTCACTGTCTTCTCTCTGTGTTTGCTCATCTTCTTTTATGAGGCACCGGGAACTTAACCTGGGACCTCCCATGTGGTAGGCAGGTGCCCAACTGCTTGAGTCACATTTTTTAGTCATATTTTCTTTCAATTCTTTAAAATGCTTTAGGAGAGTTGTGACTACTATTGATTATTTGTCTTAAATCCTGTATCTCTTCAGGATATTGAGTTTATTCTTTTGGCTGGGGCATCTCTTCCTGTTTCCTAGTATGGTCTTGTAATTTTTTGCTGATATATAGGCATCTGAATATGCTGTTGAATTTACTCTGATGGCCAATTTCTCTCTCTTGCTATTATTATTTTTTCACAGCTCTTCTTTGATATTTGGTTCAACTTATCCTAAGTCTTTAAAATTTCCCATCTTAAGTTATCAAAATCATGCCAGGGACTCACTGATGGGCTGTAGATTTTCTCCCAGAATTTAGAGAACAGAGAAACCCAACTGCAGTTTTTGTCCATGCAATTTCCAGATTAGCCAGCAGATGGTGCTCATTGGCGCACCTTTCCTTGGAGGTGCATCTCTCTCGGTTTTCCTTTCTCCTGGTCTGGCCAGAGCTGAGATTCAAAGCATGCTCTGCTGCCCAAATTCACTGAAAGAAAGCTCCCTTACTCCCCATCCCTTTTCCCTTGTAACAGCTGTCAGGGAGGAACACATCTGCTCCCTTCTCAGTCAGCTTCAATGAGCCAGGGGTTTTACCCCCAACTTAATATCTTGGGGGTGGGAGAGGGGAGCCTTTCACTGCAGCTGGGTGGTTTAGTAACCAACAGTTTGTTGTTTCAGGTTCTTCCTCTCTGTTCCTCACCCTCCTGGGAGTTGTGAAGCACTGTCATGGTCTTCTGAGTCCCAAAGCAGATCCCTCAGGCAGCTTTTGGCTCTTTCTCTATTGTTTTTGTGAAAGAGATGAGCCTTGCCTGCTTAAACTGATGCCATCTTCTCACAATCCTATAAGTGCATTTTTTCCCCTCCTGAGATGGCTCCCTCATCGGTGTGCTCATTGTTTTTGCTCATTTTCTGCTCATTGTCTGTTGGTTGCCTGCTCATTTCTTCTTTAGGAGGCACCGGGAACCAAACGCAGGACTTCCCATGTGGGAGGTGGGTGCCCATCTGCTTGAGCCACATCCACTTCCTGCTTGGTTTTTTTTGTTTATTTTTGCTCACTGTCTGCTCATTGTTTGTTCATTGTCTTGCTCATTGTCTGCTCATTGTTTGTCTTCTTTAGGAGGCACTGGGAACTGAACCTGGGACCTCCCATGTGGGAGGCGGCCACCCAACTGCCTTAGCCATATCCGCTCCCAATGTATTTTTAATGACAGGAAAAAGGTCTGTAGTAAAATGTTAGGCTGTTAAAGCAGAATTCAAAACTGGATATGCACATACACAAACACAAACACATACTACATATAGTGCCCAGAATATTCCTGGGCAAATCTTACATAGACAAGTGGGCATTGAATTGAATTCAGTCAACAATAAAGATTTAATAACAAATTGTAATATCTGCCTAAATTTTCTATGACAATTTTAATAACAAAATTTTAATAAAATTAATAACAAATTGTGACGAAGAAGCAGAGTCTAGTACTAGGAAATTACAGAGATGAGGGGAGTTGCAATGGATGATGGTCATGAAAGGCCTCTCTGAGTGGTGACATTTATCCTGAGCCCTGAAGGAAGAAAGGGACCCAGCAAAGAGCTTACTGGACGGCATTCTAGGCAAAGTGACCTGCTACACAAAGACTCTGTGAGGTCAAGAACTTAGCAGGCTCAAGGTATTGAAAAGAAGCTAGTGGGATTGGGAAGCAGCCAGTAAGAGAGAGGCTAAGGATAAAGATTGGGAGAGGAGAGGTAATAAGTATCCAGGTGGTGCACAGTTATGTAGGCCAAGGCACTGCTTATGCCTGATGCTAAAATCTCGCTATTTTTTCTCTGTTAATTTTTAGTATGCAATATGAACATTCATCCTGTAAGTTTTTATCAATGTCAATATTCTTCAGCTACAAATCAAGAGTGTTCAATATGTTCAGCCTTATGTTTTAAAAAATCTCATTTAATTATTATTATTTCCCCATTTCATAAGTGACAAACTGCGGTGTTGAGAGTGCCTTGGCCAAGGTCACACAGGTGACAGAGTGAAATTTGAACCAGGGTCAGAGCCTGTGATTTTAGCCACTCTTTTATATTGTTTCTCCAGAATGTAATTTAGAAATTGGGAATTTGTGGTTTAAAAAAAAAAAAAAGGAAAGAAGAGAGGAAGGAAGGAAGGGAGGAAAGAAGGGAGGGGTCTTTGCACAGATCTTCTAATTTTATAATCTTAAATTGCATATTTCTAGGCTTCATTTTATTCATCTTTAAAATTGGGCCAATCACCCAACCTCACTTACTTTACACGTTTTAACAGGCAAGATATGCAATGGTTCTTTTTAAACTGTAAAGCTACATATGTGGAACACTGAAGTTTTTGCCTTTAAAGAACACCGGAACAGCTCACCTTCTGGACAATGTCTGAGAATGTGTCTAGATGAAACAACAGGCATGAAGCTATATAAAAATTCAAGAAATTAGTTCCCAAGAATAACTCTAAAGGCTTGTTTCAAATTACAGAGTTCCATTAAATCAATTGAATAATTTCTGTTATTACCAAATTATATGATCATAATGAAGATTATAAATACTTGGCATTTTCAGAGTTTCTTTCATCTAAATATTCCCATAGAGCTCAATCAACTTTATGCGCAAATTGCTTATGAGCTATATACAGGTAGGAGAGCAGGCAGCATAAATCACACGAACACAATGCTGTTCTTTCTTCTTTCCACCAGTTCCTTTTATCCAAGCTTACTAATTGGTGCAAGAACAAAAGCCAAAAGCCTTTAAAAGTAATGAAAATCGAAGATAATTCTAAGATGCCTCTTGTCAACAGCCCACAGTCTAGCAAAAGAACCTGGAGAATAGAGGGAATAATATGATAATAAAGTTATCACTATTTGCATTTTAATGCTTAAGACAAAGCAGTACTTTTTTGAGTCATTAGAATATCGGAGGAAATCACAGGAATGTTCTTCCTGGCAGGCTATGGCAGTGCTGGTATATGTGTTTCCCCCGACTTTTTCCAAACGAGAAGCACCTGACGCCCACAATCATTTGCCTTTAGAGTTTTCTCTTACAAAAAGCAGAGTCAAATTCTTATCTCTTAAATCTCAGTAAAAAAGCACATAAACCCCAATGATGGTCAACAACTGCTTAATAATGTTAGCCAGTGCCTGGTATGCTGAGGCTGCACCGTTCAATACAGCAGAGCCATTGGCCACATGTGGCTACTGAGCACTTGAATATGGCTAGTGCTACCGAAAAGCTGAATTTTTATTTTATTTTATTGTAATTAATATAAATTTAAATTTAAAAACTACTCGGTTCAGTTACTAGAAAATGTTTAGTATGTTTGGAAAAACATGGATATGAAAATCTACTTTTCAACAGCGAATTTTTTGAAGTCCAAATACATGACAAGCATTTCTGATAAAATTTAACATCCAAATGGACATGTGCTGGAAATGAAGACTACATGCACAGCATTTGAAAGATCTAGTAAGAAAAAAGAAGAATGTAAAGCATCTCCATAATAATTTTTATATTGATTACAAGTGGAAATGATGTTTGGCTATATTGAGTTAAATAAAATATATTATTAAAATTAATTTCATCTGTTGCTTTTAACTTCTTTTTAAAAATATGACCTCTCAAAATTTAAAGATGACCTACTCAGCCTGCATTTTATTTGTACTGGACGACTGTGCTGGGGAGTGGAATTTCTCCTTCCCCCTGAATGCACTTCCCCTTGCTGCGGGAGGTCACTAAGATCTGTAGGGTGCTTTTAACCCTGCTGGGGAAGCAGAGTGTCATGTTTATGTTGACTAGACCAGGGGGATGCCGGCCTTCTACCCTTTCACCACTGTCCCACTCTCTGACCATACTGAGCCCATCCTTCAGGATCCAGACCTTTATTGTCTCAGTCTCTTGACCATTTCCTGACCAACATCAACTTCTTCAGCTCCCCTCAATAGCGTTCTGCATTCCTAGCTTCTTGCTCATGAGTCCTATTAGCCCACTAATAAATATGCCATTAAAATTCCCACATGATACAAAATGACATCTTTTCACTTCATCTCGATTCCCAAACCCTTACCCAAATCTACAGTTTGAGGGAAATTCAAGGCCAAAGAATTCTTAGCTCCCTTCCTCTCAAACTCAAAGATTTTCCAAGTCATCCCTTACCACATGTTTTTATTATTATTATTTTTAGAGGAGTTGTAGGTTCACGGAAAAAGCATACAGAAAATAGAGCTCTGATATACCAACACCCATACATGCAGTTTTCCCTATTATTAACACTTGGCATTAGTGTAGTATCTTTGTTACAGTTGATGAAAAATAATATTATAACTATACTATTAACTAAAGCCCACAGTTTACATTAAGGTTCACTATTTGTGTTTTAAAATCCTGTTTTTTTAAAAAAAATTATTCTAGTAATACATATGCAACCTAAAATTTCTCCTTTTAACAACATTCAAATATATAATTCAATGGTGTTAATTATATTCACAATGTTCTGCTACCATTTCCACCGTCCATTACCAGAACTTTTTCATCACCCCAAAACAGAAACTATACCCAGTGTATTAGTCAGCCAAAGGGTTGCTGATGCAAAATACCAGAAATCGGTTGGTCTTTATAAAGGGTATTTATTTGGGGTAGAAGCTTACAGTTACCAGGCCGTAAAGCATGAGCTTTTTCCTTCATAAAAGTCTGTTGCCACGGCTTGGAGCATGACAGCTGCCGACGTTTACCAGGGGTCAGGTTTCTTGGGTTCCTCTATTCCCGGGGCTTGACTCTCTCTGGGCTCAAGCTTGCTTTGTGCCACAAGGCGAGCTGCAGACTATCAGGCAAATGGCTTGCTTCTCTTCCCAGGGCCTTCTCTCTTTCCTCATCAGAACTCCAACATCAAAACTGCTCCCTCTGTCCTTTGCCATGTCTTTTGTATTTGATTCCCCCACTCACCAAGGGGTGGGGCTCAATGCCCTGCTGACATGGCCCAGTCAATGCCCTAATCATAACTTAATCATGCCCAGATTAACAGATCAGTTTACAAACATAATCCAATATCTATTTTTGGAATTCATAATTACATCAAACTGCCAAACTGCTACACCCAGTAAACTTTCACTCCCCATTCCCTACCCATACTCCAGTCCCTGGTAACCTGTATTTTAGTTTCTGACTCTACAAATTTGCTTATTATTATTATTTCATTTCAATGAGATCATACAATATTTGTCCCTCTGTTTCCAGCCTAGTGCACTCAACATGATGCCTTCAAGGTTCATCCATGTTCTCTCATGTATCAGAATTCCATTCATTTTTGCAGCTGAATAATCCATTGCTTTGTTTACCCATTCATCTGTTGATGGACACTTGGGTTGCTTCCACCTTTAGGCAATTTGGGAATGATATTGGTGTGCAAATATCTGTTCCAGTGCCTGCTTTCTATTCTTTAAGGTATATGACTAGATGTGAGATTGCCAGTTCATATGGTAATTCTATACTTAACTTTTTGAGGAATTACCAAACTGTGTTCCATAATGGCTACACCATTTCATGTTCCCACCAACAATGAATCAATATTCCTATATCTCCACATCCTTCCCAAAACTTATTTTCCATTTTTTAATAGTAACCATTCTAGTGAGTGTGAAATGGAAACTCACAGTGGTTTTGACTTGCACTTCCTAAATGGCTAATGATGTTGAACATCTTTTCAGTTGCCTTTGGATAAATGCCTATCTTCTTTGGAGAAATGTCTATTAAAATTTCTTACCCATTTTTAATTGGGTTATTTGTCTACTTATTAATTTGTTGGACTTCTTTTTATATTCAGGTTATAAAACCCTTATTGAAATTGTGATTTCCAGATATTTCCTCCCATTCTATAGGTTGTCTTTAACTTTCATAATGCAATCCTTTGATGCACAAAAGTTTTAAATTTTGATGGAGTTCCATTAATCTATTTTTTCTTTTGTTACTACTACTTTTGGTATAGTAAAGAAACCATTGGCTCCTGCAGGTCCTGAAGAGGTTTCCGTATGTTTTCTTCCAGGAGTATTATACTTTGGGTTCTTATATTTAGGTCTTATATATATCTTGAGTTACTTTTTATATGGTGTAAGGTAGGGTACTAATTTAGTTTGCTAGAAGATGGTGGGAGCAATATGCAAAAAATGGTTTGGCTTTTATAATAGGATTTATTAGGTTAAAAGCTTACAGTTCTGAGGCTGTAAAAATGTCCAAATCAAGGCACCATCACAGATGCTGTCTCACTGAAGGTCAGCTGTGGGAGGTCAGGCACACGGCAGAGCATAATGGCAGCTCTGCCAAAATTAAGGCATCAAGCAATGCTATTTCCCTGAGCACAGTTGTGGGAATCAGGCATATTGCCCATCTCTCCCCTCTCCTCCAGGCCTCTCTCTCAGTCTCTGAGGGGCCTCTTTCCTGTGCTCTGCTGATTCCAGTCTCCACGATCTGTCCCTCAGCCTCTCAGGGTTTATCTGTCTCTGCTGCTTTTTTCTGTGTATCTCTGGTTTCAGTCCTCCTTTTATAAAGGACTCCAACAAGAGGAACAAGAACCACCCTGGGTCACACTTCACTTAAGCAATCCGACCAAAGACTCCCCACAACTGAATCCAATCCAATCAAAGTGTCTCACACCCACAGGAATGGATTAGCTTCAAGAACATGATCTTCTGTAGAATCCACAAAAAGCTGTCAGACTATCACATTCCACCCTCTAGATCCCAAAAAAGTATGTTCTTTCCATACGCAAAATACATTAATTCAATCATGATATTTTTAACAGTCTTAAATCTTTCAGTAACAATGCTAAGTACAAAATCTCAACAAAATCAAATATAGGCATGCAGATGGTCTTGGGGCAAAACTCCCCTCTAGCTGCAGACCTGTGAAACTTAGAAAACAAGTTATCTGCTTGCAATATACAAAGGAGAGACAGCCACAGAATAAATGGTCCCATGATTACATTGGACCACTTCCATCATGGAAGGAGTAGTGATTTGTTCTAACTGGAATAGACTTATACTCCATATATGGGCCTGCCTTCCCTGTACACAATGTTTCTGCCAAAACTACCATCTGTGGACTTACAGAATGCCTTATGCACCATCATGGTATTTCAGACAGCCTTGCTTCTGATCAAGGAACCCATTTCACAACAAATGATGTGTGGAAATGTGCACATGTTCATTGAATTCAATAGTTTTACCATGTTCCCCATCATCCTGAAGATGCTGGATTGATAGAATGGTGGAATGGTCTTTTGAAGACTCACTTATGGTGCCAACTAGGTGGCAGTACCTTGCAGGGCTGGGGCAATGTCCTCCAGGAGTCTCTGTATGCTCTAAATCAGCATCCCCTCTATGTTGCTGTTCCTCCCATAGCCAGGATTCATGGGTCCAGGAATCAAGGGGTAGAAATGGGAGTGACACCACTCACCATTACCCCTAGTGATCCACTAGGAAAATTTTTTGTTTCTTGCCCCTGCAACATTAAGCTCTGCTGACCTACAGGTCTTAGTTCCAAAAGGATGAGTGTTTCCACCAGGGAACACAACAATGATTCCATTGAACTGGAAGTTAAGACAGCCATCTGGCCACTTTGGACTCCTCATGCTTCTGAATCAACAGGCAAAGAAGGGAATGGCTGGGGTGATTAATCCTGACCATCAAGGGGAAATAGGACTGCAACTAAACAATTGAAGTAAAGAAGAATATGCCTTGAATACAGGAGATCCCCTAGGGCATCTCTTAGTACTACCATGCCCTGTGATTAAAGTCAATGGAAAACTGCAACAACCTAATCCAGGTAGGATTAACAATGGCCCAGAAATGTCAGGAATGAATGTTTGGGTCACCCTACTTGGCAAAGAACCACAGCCAGCTGAGGTGCTTGCTGAGGGTAAAGGGAACTTGAAATGAGTAGTGGAAGAAGGTAATGATAAATACGAACTACAACCATGTGACCAGTTACAGAAATGAGGACTGTAATGGTCTTGAATATATCTTCCTTGTTTTGTTATGAGTATGTTTGTATATGTACATAAAACATATATCTTGTTTTCTTCCCTATCTTATCCCTTTATCATGTGACATAAGTTGTATTAGTTTTATGTTGTAGTATTTAAGTTGTAGGTTGTCAATTTTAGGAGTTAATATTACCCAAGGACTTGCACCTTATTCTGGAGGGATTCAGTGTGCTTCTGGTTGTATACAGGAGAGTTGAGTGTTGTTAGAGCTTATTTAGAGATTTAGTATGGTTTAAGGTGAAATGTATGGCTGCTAAGTTGACAGTGATGGTTAGGCTCATGTGTCAGCTTAGCCAGGTAACAGTACCCAGTTGTTAGCTCAAGCAAGCACTGGTCAAACTGTACTCTGAGGATGTTTCGCAGACTTAAATAATCAGTGAGTTGATAGCATCTATGGCTGATTACATATACAATCAACTGAGGAGATTGCCTTCAGCAATGAGAGAGGTCTCATCCAATCAGCTGAAGGCCTTAAAAGGATCATTGATTTCAGCAGTCAGAAAAGAGAATTCCTATCTCTCTTTCAGACAGACAGCTTCTCCTGGTGAACTCATCTAGGACCTTCATCAAAATTCCTCACTTGCAGCCTGCCTTATGGAATTTGGATTCATGCATCCCCATTGTTGTATGAGACAATTTTATAAAATCTCGTAATATTTATAGACATCTCCTGTCAGTTCTGTTTCCCTAGAGACCCCTGACTAATACAGGGTCCACCTTCATTATTTTCAAATGGATATCCAGTTTCCCCAGCACCATTTGTTGAAGAAACTATTCTTTTTCCCCATTGAGTGGACTTGGCATCCTTGTCAAAAATTAATTGGCCATAGATGTGAAGGTTTATTTCTGCATGCTAAATTCAATTCCATTGGATGGTATGTCTGTCATTATCTCAGGACCATGTAGTTTTTATTACTGTGCCTTTGTAATAAGTTTTAAGATTGGGAAGTGTGAGACCTCCAACTTCATTCTTATTTTTCAATATGGTTTTGCCTATTTGGGGCCACTTATCCTTCCACATAAATTTGATGATTGGCTTTTCTATTTTTGCAAAGAAGGCTGTTGGAATTTTGACCAGGATTGCATTGAATCTGAAAACCACTTTGGGTAGAATTGACATCTTAACAATATTTATTCTTCTAATTCAGGAACATGGAATGCCCTTCCATTGATTTAGGTCTTCCTTGATTTCTTTCAGCAATGTTTTCCACTTTTCTATATACAGATCATATATATCCTTGGTTAAATTTATTCCTATATATTTGATTCTTTTAGTTGCTATTGTAAATGTAATTTTTTCTTGATTTCCTCTTCATATTGTTCATTACTAGTGTATAGAAACACTTCTGATTTCATTTATTAGATCCAGTTTGTCATGGATATTACAGGATTTTATATGTACTGAAACAAGTCACCTGCAAATGGGGAAAGTTTTACTTCTTCCTTTCTAGTTTGGATGGCTTTTATTTCCTTTTCTTGCCTAATGGCTCTTGCAAGAACTTCCAGTGCAATGTCAAATAACAGTGGCGACAGTGGGCATTCTTGTCTTGCTACTAATCTTAAAGGAAAATCTTTCAGTCTTTCACTATTGAGTATGATGTAAGCTGTGGGCTTTTCATATATGCCTTTTATCATGTTGAGGAAGTTTCCCTCTATTCCTAGTTTTTTTCAATAAGCATTGCTAGATTTAATCAAATGTTTTTTCTGTGTCAATTAAGATGAGATGATCATGTGTTTTTTCTCTTTATTTTATTATTGTGGTATATTATATTAATTAATTTTCTAATGTTCGACCACTGCTGCACATCTTGGAAAAATCCCACTTTATCATGGTGTAAAATTATTTTATGTGCTGTTGGATTTTGTTTGCTAGAATTTTGTTGAAGGTATTTGCATCTATATTCATAGGGGATATTGGTTTGTAATTTTCTTTTTTGTGTGTGTGATACCTTTATCTGGCTTTGGTATTGGAATGATGTTGGCCTTCTAGAATGATTTAGGAAGTGTTCCCTCCTCTTCAATTTTTTTGAAGAGTTTGAGCAAGATTGGTGTTAATTCTTCTTTTGATGTTTGGTAAAATTAATCAGTGAAGGCATCTGGTCCTGTGCTTTTATTATTTTTGATTAATGATTCATTTTCTTTACTTGTTATTAGTCTGCTGAGATCTATTTCTTATTGAGTCAGTATACATAGTCTGCATGTTTCTAGGAATTTGTCCATTTCATCTCAATTATCTAATTTGTTAGCATGCAGTTCTTCACATTATCCGCTTATAGTCATTTTTATTTTTGTAGGGTCAATAGTATTGTTCCTCCTTTCATTTCTGATTTTAGTTATTTTTGTCATCTCTCTTTTTTTCTTTTTCAGTCTCACTAAAGGTTAATTGATTTTATTGATTGCTGCAAAGAACCAACTTCTGGTTCCATTGATTCTTTGTATTGATTTTTATTCTCTATTTCATTTATCTCTGCTGCAATCTTTACATTTCTTCCTTCTGCTTGCTTTGAGGTTTGTGTGCTTTTCTTTTCCCAGATCATCCAGGTTTTCTCAATCTTGAATTGAGATTTTCTTATTTTTTTATATAAACATCTAGAACTGTAAATTTCCCTCTCAGCTCTGCCTTTGCTGCATCCCCTTAGTTTTGGTACACGTTTCTCATTTTCATATGCCTCAATCTATTTCCTAATTTCTCTGTGATTTCTTCTTTGTCCCATGGGTTATTTAAGAGTGCTTTGTTTCATTTCCACATATTTGTGAATTTTCTAGTTTTCTCTCTGTTGATTTTTAGCTTCTACCCATTGTGATCAGAGGAGATACACTGTATAGTTTCAATACTTTTAAATTTATTGAGACTAATTTTGTGATATAACATATAATCTGTCCTGGAAAATGATTCATGTGCATTATAATTTTTAAGTCTTCTTGCATTAACCCCTTTGCCAGTATACAATGGCCTTCTTTATCCCTCGCAACAGTTTTTGACTTAAAATATATTTTATCTGCTATTAGTATAGGTACCCAAATTCTGGTTTTTATTTGTATGTATACTTTTTTCCATCATTTCACTTTCAACCTACTTGTTTCTTTGAATGTAAGATATGTCTCTTGCAAACAGCATATTGTTGGGTCATGCTTTTTTATCCATTCTGCCAATCTCTGCCATTTAACTGGAGAGTTACTCTTATATAACATTTACATTTAAAGTAACTACTGACAATGCAGTACTTTCTTCTGCCATTTTGCTATTTGTTCTTTGAAAATATTATACTTTGTTGCACTTCAATCATTCTGTTAATGTCTACTTGCATGGACTTCTTTAATGTGTATATTCATGTCTTTTGTTAAATTTGGAATGTGTTCTGCCATTATCTTTGAATATTCCTTCTGTCCATTTTGGTCTTTCTTCTGCTTCTGGAACTCCAGTACTGTGTATTTGTACACTTTATGGTGTCCCACAGATCTTTTAGGCTCTGTTCACTTTTTTTTTTTTTTTTTTTTTTTTTTTTTTTTTTTTTTTTTTTTCATTCTTTTTTCTTTCTTCTCCTCAGGATGAATAATTTCAATTGTTTCCCTTAAGTTCTCTGATTCCTTCCTCTGTCAGCTTCAATCTGCTGTTGAAACTTTGTAGGGAATTT
>JAQZBX010020675.1:0-32797 GCA_029593785.1 Cabassous unicinctus
TTTTAACAGCCTTAAAATGAGTGTAATTAATAATCCAATTGTCAAATTTCAGTAAGTAAAGAAACAGTGCTTGATAGCTATGGAAAGATATTTTGTAAATTATGATTAAAACAAATTTAACAATTATAATATATTCCAGAACTTAGAAGTCAGAAGGTTTTCAAAGTTACTCACTATTTTAGATTTTATTAAAGAAAAGAGGTTTTAGTCTCCTGTGGAGGAAGATAGAAAAACATTCCTTGCATAAACTAAAATGGTTTCAATTTTATTTAACTTGGATATAATCTCATTAGGTTTACTGGATACTAAAAAATAAATTAACATTATACATAATAAATCTTTAAGATTATGAAAATTGTATGTTTGTGTTTAATGAAATAAAGATCTGTCTGAAAGTGAAATGATTAGTTTTCACAGAATGGAATGAGGAATGTAAGGCAAGACTTTTAAATGGATAAAGGTAAATATCATTGGTAGGTAACTGTAATTTAATAAGCTTATTAAATGTAAATTAGCAAGCCTATATGGTTATGGTTACTTATAAGAAGTTTGGAAAAGCATCTTCTAAACTGAACCATTTAAATGGCTAATTCCAGTAAGCCATTATTAATTAGGAACCTAAACTGATTGATAATAACAAAAAGTAGCATCATAACAGAGAAACCTGTCAGAGGCCACCTCAATCTGCATATTAAAGTTGTGGAAAGGAAAGATAATCTTGATTCCATTGGGAATCTTAGGTTTTCATAAAATAATGGAGAAAGTAGTTTTTCCTGTACTGCTAAAGCAATATACCTGTTTATTAATGCAATCATGGTACAAATATAGAAGTAAAAAGTAAAGTACTAAAAATATTTAATTTCATAAACTGCAATGGAAGTATATTAAAAATGTATAAAAATTAAAAGAGATAGACTCAGTATTGTCAAACTCTCTTGTGCATTCAAACCAGGCCCCAATACCCTGCATGTTGCCTCTCCATTTGAGTTTTTGGCTATGTTGGTCATGAAGACCCCTAAAACAATAAAAGTATATACTACATCTCGGTATGGGTCCTGAAGTTGGTGGAGAGTACGTTGCAGTTTTAGACTCCTGTGGCAGCCATTGATGGCTCAATATGGCCAGGTATACAATGGACATTGCCTCCAGAGTGGCTCTGTTTCATAGTGATGAAGGGCACTATGCACCAGACTTGCAAAACACTGTGTAATGGTTAGGCTAATGTGTCAACTCGGCCAGGTAATTGTGTCCAGGTGTTTGTTCCAACAAGCCCTGGGCTAATTGTAATACAAGAGCATTTATGGACTTCAATCACCAGTGAGTTTACTGCATGGATGGCTGATTACATCTGCATCAATCAGGGAGATTACATCATCAATGGCTAGCGCTTTTACCCAATCAGCTGAATGGCTTAAAAGGGGAAGTGATTTCAACATTCAGAGAGAATTTCCCAGCTCATCGTTGGACAGGCAACTTCTCCCAGAAACTCATCAACGACCCTTCGTTGGACTTTCATTGGAGCCACTGGTTTGCAGCCTGCCTGTGGAGCCTGGACTTGTGCATCCCCACGGTTGCGTGAGAGACTCTTTTAAAATCTCATATTATTGACAGATATCTCCTGTTGATTCTGTTTCCCGAGAGAACCCTGACTAATACACACTGGCACTGCCCTCCAAGTGTCAACAGTGCTGCAGCATGGTGGTTGTGTGAAGGACATAACAAGTGAAGTAATAATACCAAAGGAAGTCGATGTGGTTCAATGGTTGACTGCTGGCTTCCCACATGCAAGGTCCCTGGTTCAATCCTCGGCCTCAGAACCTCAAAAAAACAAACAAACAACAACAACAACAAAAAAAAAGAAAAGAAAAGAAATAATTACCAGAGTGATGTGAGTAGAACTTAAACAAACACAGTTTGCATTATGGCCTGCTCCCATGGAGAGACAACATGTATATTATTGCAAACCTGGAGCATAGATCTGTTAATTGCAGCTAAAAAAGGAATTTGTGCATTTATTAGTATTAAGTAGTGTACCTATATACCCGATGAATATAATAATATCTCTTCTAGATCACATTTGGAGGGATATTGAACATGTTAAAAGCCCTGGTAAACAATTGTTGCCAAACCTGTCTTCCCTCAACCTCGATAGAATAACAAGAGGGTTTTATGCTCTGTCAGGCTGGACCTACTTCCCTTAACCAGCAGGAAGCAGTTACAGAAGAATGACCATCACCCTTCAGCTCCCCCTTCAGAGTAAAGGTGTAAATTCTCTGATGGGGGAGTTAAGGCAGCTTAATATAGGGAATAAAGGAAGGTGGTTCAGACCCAGCAAAGAACACATGGCTGTGAGATCCCTCCCAGACACCAACTGAGGGGAAGGCTGCTACTAAAGCACAGTGCTAGAAAGATCCCTCTAAGAACCTGGCCATGAGGTCCCATTTGGACCTCTTTCCAGGTCAAAGGGAAGCCCTGGATACGTAAAAAAAACAACAAAACTGACGTCTTCTTTGGGCCCCTGAGAACTAACCGTCAGAGATCATAATGCAACCAATCCGAACAGCAAACAGCTGGGGCCCCTCCACAACAGTAGTAAGGGGGAGGAGGAAAGGTTGTAAAAAGGCCTATCTTGGGGCCCCACATGCATAACTCATCCTGTAGCACAGCTGAAATCCATGCATTGAATTGTGTACTTTTCTAGTTTTCTTGTGCCTTAATAAATGTTTTACTCCCTTACCTACACTAAAAAAATAAATACTACTACCAATAATAATGACAAATGCAGGATTAGGCATAATGATAAATGATCTATAGAAATATGTTGATAAGGCATATAAAGAGGAATTTTTTTGTTTGTCTTTTTTTTGCTTTTTTCAGTTAGGCCAGTAAAAAGAATTTATTTGGAAATGGGGAAATGAACAGGACTTGCTGAGAAATGGGAGAAAACAATAGAAATACACACCAAGATTTGGTACAGGCTTCTCTATGCAGAGAGAGCCAAGAGATGTTTTCTTGGAGAAAGTATGTTGTAGCCTGAAACTGGTTAAGTTCATATTAAGGGAAGGACTGGGGACATTAACTGCTTTTAAGTACTAGAATTTTATCTCATGAAAAATGAGTTGCATTTCATCTGTATAATTGAAGATGAAAATGCATATATTTATTATCAATAAGATTTAATATATAACAATCAATGCAATTTTACTATTTAAAAATCATCTTAGCTCTGCGTATTACATAAAATTATTTACCATGGCCTTCATTTAAAAAATGGAAAGCCCCCACACAGGGCATTTAAATAATGTTTTCAGGGTCAAACAATCAGTGAATGGTCTTGTTAGGATATGAATGTGGGGCATCTGTCTCCATAGTGTATGGACAAATAGTAAGCTATTAAAACTCTCAGTAAAATGAAAACATAACAATTAGAACTCAGAAAACTGTAGTGAGTTGAACTGTTAAGTAAACACATTCATTTATTGTTGACTGGTAGTGTTTAAGAAAGTAATGGATTTCAATCTTTGGAGATGTTATAAATGTAACTCCAATCACGTCTCCTCTATTTTTGCCTAAATTTATAGTGCCTACAGATAATGTAAAGTATGCTAACTAAAATCTTATGGTTACCACATTACTTCTTCAGTGAGCATTACACACTTTGTATACATGTGTCTGAATGACAACAAATTTGATAAGATTCACCACACATGTGCATATTTTGTCTCTTTGGCTAGGTTTTCAGCTTACTGTAAGCACCTTGGAAATTTCAGGCCCTCTGTAAGTATTATTGCCCAGCAGAAGAAGTTTAGCATTTGATAACAAATGAATGAAATTATTGAAATTGTAGTAATCACATTAGATTAGATATTTGCACTTGCTCATTTGTTATTAATTCATTCAACATTCACTCAGTTTACCATATTTATGGACTGTTTTCTTTGTGATTGAATTCCCACATTCTGAATTTGCAACCTCGGTGCTAAATAAGCCCTCTATCCAGTGCACTGGGTACTTTTAATTTAGTGAAATACTTTTATACCAAGTGCTAAATAACTACCTTTCTGAGTACCTGAATCCTTATCACCATTAAGTATTAGCAGTTTAAAGTTAATAAAGAAGAATTTGAGCAAGTGTCTCTTAGACTGAGAGATTATGAATAATTTATGAAATATGACTATTTCCAGCAAAGGGCTTGCTGATTACTACACACATTTTTCCTAATCTGTGCATTATGTTTGAAAGATATCTGGGGAACAACTGGTCACATTTTTCATACACAGTATAACCAAAGACATATTTTAAGAATTTAGTTTTAAGATGAGCCGTAATACAACCAAGCCTTATCCATTTCATTTCAAACTATGGTGGTTTGCATAATTAAACTGAAAGAGAGAAAGCCCAAGAACCAGAAAGCATTTGTTGCCATTTTAAACCTAGGGTAAATTTGAGAATTACCAAGACAGTCATGAAAGTTTTGTGAATCCTCTCCCCACAAGTGAGTTATTTATTTCAGTTTTAAGCTTAAGATCCAGAGAAATGTTACACATGCTTTATCTTGTTTTATGCTTATTTATGCTTTATGCTTATTTTCCTAGACCTTTCTTCTTCACATTAATTTGTTTTCCACATGCCCTTTGCTCTCTGAATGCAAATTATTCTTTTCTTTTACACATTGCTGTATTTTCCAGGGTGATCATAAGTCTTGGTCTTCTGTTATAGTTTGGATTTGCATCTGTTGCCCTGGCAACACTTGGAGTTTTGAATTTCCTGGGCTTTTCATTTTAAATTATTAACTAATAATTTCTACAGCTTTGTTTAGTAGTCCTACACTTTTTACTTCCAGCTTCTGCATTGATATTGTCCAGAAGTATATGTGATGCATAGATAATGACTATCATTTTCAATTAAAGACATCAACAGCAAACTATCACTATTGTCCTGATCCATTTCAGCCGCAATTGCAAGATGACAGAAGTGGATGTCAGAATAGAATTCAGACTATTACCACAGTTACAAAATAAACTAAATGAAATAACAATTGTGTGGCATATCTTAACTGGGGAAGTAAAAAGTTGCTGACCTATGTGAATTTGGAGATGATTGCAGATTATAAGACTAAGGCTAAAAAGAATATTATGTTAGAATATAATATTATGTTAGTGTTAAAGTTGATTCCCATGGGGTTATAGGTTAGCAAGTTTAAAACCACTGTACATGTATACTGGAAAGCAAAAACTTAAACAAAAAATTGATGTTGCATGTTGGGAGCCAGGTTTCTCACTGCTGGAATTGGAGGTTAGAGATCAGAAAGTGGAGAAAGTAAGAATGAGCCACATGATATTGGATAAGAATTGGAGATGTCTATTGACATAGACATCATAGAATCATGATGTCATGATTCTTCCTTGGCTTTGCTTAGTCTACGAATGTGCCCCATAGAAAGCTATCTTCATCATGGTTTCTGTATGCTTTTTCTTTTCTTTTATTTCTACCATTTCCTATTTAGACTTTCTTAGAGTTTCCATTCTCTGCTGAAAAATAAAGATACATATAAAACTATGTATGAAATATACCTTTTCCATTAGTCTTTTATATACTAATAATGGTTATTTTAATTTTAATTTCCTTGTCTGATAATTTCAATATCTCTGTCATACCAGATTCCAGTTCTGATGTTTGCTTTGTATATTTGGGCTGATGAATCTCCTCCTTTAGTATGTCTCATTACCTTTCATTTGGAAAATTTAATATTGTTTTAGACAATTGGCACTGAGGTAAACTTTTTATTATTATGCTTGTAGTTGAACATAAATTTCCATCTGGCAGGCTTTTAGTGTACATATTTGCATTAATCTAGCTAGGAGTTGAATTACATTTGTAGTTTGTTGTTTCTATAGTTACCCTTAGTCATCAAAGATTTCAGCTTTCTTCAGTGGTATTTGAGTTTACCTTGTGGCCTAATAAGTCAAAGGTTTTTCGGAACATTTGTCCTCTCTTGGCTTGGGTCTTCCTGCTTGTCTTTTCCCCTCAACTTTGCACTGTTCCCAGAGAGAATCTGTCTTTTGCAGCTCTGCTGAGCATATTCCACTGTTATGTTTACTCCACAGTTTTTTGCAGTGTATGAGAAGTGGGAGGCCGAGCTGGTCTTAGGCAGGTAATAATTCTCTGGCTTGTGGCCTTCATTAGTGTTCCTGCCCATTTTCAGGAGTATAGTTTCTCCCTCCTTTTCCTCACGCACAACTGCATAAATTTCCAACAGGGCCCTTAAGCTACAATTTTGAGGATCTTAAATATGAGGTATTTATTCCATAATAGTGATATGGGAAACGGGCCAGGGCATAGTTTCATAGATGAGTGCCTTTCCATTATTTTGGTCTTTCCTTAAATGTTTAGTTTTATTCTGAGGATATCGGGGAAAGAGTCTGAACAGAGTGGCAGCGGGGGCTGCTGCTCACTGCCTCCAGCCAGCAAAAGGAGTGATGCTTGCTCAGAATTCTCTCTGATTATATCTGTGAGAAGCTGTGAGCTTCCTGGAGGAAACATGTGGAAGTGAGTGCACCTCCCCTCTCTCTGGGAACCCTAGAAGTTGTACACTCTCCTGCTAGTCTACATTCAGCATTTAGCAATTCATTAATATTCTCTATCTTAATATTGATTTGATTTACAGGCTCATGTGATGCTAAGGATGATTTTTGCCACAGATAAACAACAATTTGGTTTCTGTTTCTCCCTGCTGGCACCTGACTCCCTATAGATTTGGAGGTTAGTTGATTATACTGTAACCTTATTTTTGGATGTTTTTAAAGAAGAAGTTATTAATCTGCAGTTTGTCCAGATTTAGATCTTGTTATAGGAATGGGAATGATGTGCCTGGCAACTCTACTTTTCAAGCATAAATAGAGTCCCTTGATTCTTTTGTTATTTGTTTAACCAATTCAGTAATTCTCCCAAGGTCACTTAATTAAAAAGGTTTCTGCTTAAGTATGGTGTACATTCTTTAGTATTTTCTATCTCTGGGGATTGTTTTCACCCTTATTTACCCTGTGGGAAAAATCTCCATATTTAACTAATCAACTGTAATATGTGTTTGAGCTGTTCAATGAAGCTTTCTCAGAATGACCAATGAAGTAATGAAAAAGAATATTCCATAGAGGAAACATTATTCATAACAATAATATAGAAATAAGAGAACAATAGTTTCATAAATTTCACTGTAAACCTGATCCTATTTTGAGATTATTTGATACAATTTATTTATCATCTGTCAATCATAAATTATCAGATCACTCCCTTTCTTGAGGTTACACAGATAACTGTACCATATATATATATATATATTCCATGAATAACATTTAATTCTTGCATTTCAACACAAAAACATTTCTAATTTGGTTATAACTTGAGTTTTTTCCATTAATCATTTTTCTCACATTGTAATAAAACATGCATTGACATTCTTTTATGCATTACCTATGGAATTTTTTGATGTTTTGAACTGAATATAATTAGAAAAGACATTGCCTCTTTATTATTTCATCCCTGTGTTCTAGTAATCATAATTTTCCTATTTTCCTAAACACACTAATTGGTTTTATCCTTCAACTGAGTATAAACAGGATTGCTGAAAGCAGGATAAGCAGTTATGATTTTGTAGTATTTTCCACAAATGAAACTTAGAATGCTGTCACTAAGAAAACACATTTCATTAAGTAATCACAAGCATTTGTTTTAAACATGTACATCTGCCCTTGTAACTCTAGAAATCCTAATTTTCCACTACTTGTGATTTGATAGGGAGCTTTTAGAAATAAGTTTTTGCTAACCACAAGTGCTCAACAGAGGCTTGGAATTAGATATCCTTAAAAACCTAACAAACAGCTGCTCCCTAAATTCCCTCCATGATTTTAGAGATGGATAAAGAAAATGAACTAGGAAGTCATTTGTATGTTAAAATATACATACTATCACATTTTATACATTCTTATCTACAACTATATAAGAATATTTTACCATCAAAAGGATTAGGTTAATAGGCCACTTTAAGGGCAAATATAATTCCCTGATATAGACTCACAAAATTTTGTTCTAACTTCAGATTCAGAAAAGAAAAGTTAAAATTAAAAATTGGCTTACCTCACACAGGGCATGTTGGGATTGGTTTTTCTGCTGTGGTAGGTGATAAAATATATGGACTAAGTAAATTACAGGTGATTATACTCATTTCAGGACATTATTCAGTTATTAAAGGAGTGTTATATACCAATGCTTTCTTTAGAAAGATTCAAGTAAAAGTCAATTAAAATTGTGACAATTATTTATTTTTCAGATGATTTCTCACTTTCACTTCAATTCCCACTCATTACATATAACAGCATTCAGAAAATATGAATCCTAATGGTTCTATCATTCTTTCTAGGTGGTTACATTTTCTTAAAGTTTTCTTAAACTTTAAATAGGGGTCTTATATCAGAAATCCAAATATCAGATGCTAGAAAAATGTAACAGAAATTTAACATGCCCTATCATTATAATAAACAGTCAATTATATCTTTTTGCTCTATGAATACATAAGGGAATCTAATGAATTGACTAAACAAAAGAAGAAAGGAAAATATTTTCTCTAGAGAATGTTATTCAGAAAGTACTAATTATATTAAAAATAAATTTCTTTAACTAAATCAATTATAATAACTATTTGAAGGAACTATATCCCAAATAAAACATTTTATTGTATATTTAATGTAGGTAATATGTAGAAGGAACACAAACTTGGGACAAAATGAATCAATTTGCTCAAAAAAATGGACTTTGATTAACCAATGAAAAATTTCTCTTACTTTCACCAAAACAAATAATTTAGCAGGTCTATAGCAGGCTTGGAGAATATGGCAAAGAGATTCTCTTAAAATGAGGGTTTTATTTTGGGGAACATTATCTGAGAAATCAAGTGTAATGGGTTTGGGTGTTTATAAGTGTATTTCAGTTTGGAATATAGAAAAAAAAATTCTAGAGGCATATTTGGTTTGCAAGATATGGGCCTATGCAGGATAACTTAAATATCTGAAGTATTGAATTGTATTGTTATAAAAGAGCATACTTAAACTGAGTAAAATGGATTGGTTATGGATATTTTTTGGGGAACCAACTCTAAAATATTATTCAACTCAGTTCCCTATCAGGGACCTCTTTATCATGACCGAAAAGAAAAAGTCATCAAAATCAAGTATAAAAACCTTGTTACTAGTGATTGAATACGAAGGGAATGTGCTTTCTGCTGTCTATTCTTATGTAGCTGCTGGTCTACTAGAGGAATTTAAAGAATAGTAAGGTTAGAAGCAATGCTTCAATAAGTGTTCATCAATTGTAACAAATGTACCACACTACCGAAAGATGCTGTTAATGTGGAAAAGTGTGGGGAGGGGGGTGTGGGGCATACAGAAATCACCTACGTTTTTATGTAAGATTTATATAATCTAAAGTTTCTTTAAAAATTAAAAAAATATTAATTAAAAAAATTTGTAAGGGAACCAGACACATTTCTCTTATAAGAAACACAACATCAGAACAACTCCTTGAAAATCCTTTCCTTTTTTCCGTGATATACCTTTGAATGTTTGTTAAACAATCAGTTATTTCTATAAATGTCTCTGATTTCTAGGCCCTGTTCTATTCCATTCATCTGTTTACTCTGAGACAATGTTGTACTATATAGATTACTACACTTGATATAAATATTAAAACAACGTAATTTTAAATTTCCAGCTTTTTCTCCTTTTCAAGAGTTGATTTGCCTGTTCTAGGTCCTGAGACTTTCCATATGAATACAAGTTTGTCAATTTCTACAAAAAGACAAAGAAAGCCTCCAGGGATTGCATTTAATCTATAGATATTTCAGGAGAATTGACTTCTGAAAAATATTAATTCTTCTGACCCATGCACATGTGATACCTCTCCATTTATTTAGATCTCTTTAATTTCTCTCAGCAATGTTGTACAGTTTTGAATGTACAGGTCTTGCACATTTCTGTCAGATTTATACCTACATATTTCAAGTTTTCTTTTTCAGGTTATTGAAAATGACAATTTTATACAATTTTAATTTCTAATTTTTCTTGTGAGTATAAAGAAATATGTTAATTTTTGTAGTAATCTTGAATCCTTTTCACCTCCTAAATGGATTTATTAGTTCTAATAATATTTTTGTAAATATCATTGGATGTTCTACACTGACAATAATATTGGCTATAAAAAAGACAGTTTTATTTTCCACTAAGGAAGCCTATTACTTCTTTTCCTTGACTTATTGCTCTGCAAAAATTACCAGTATAATGTTGAATAGAAATGCAGAGTATGTGCCTCCTTTTCTTTTGCTAGTCTTAGTGGGAATGCACTCAGTTTTTCAATGGAAGTGTGATATTAGGTGTAGGTTATTGCTAGATGTCCTTCTTTCATCAAGTTGAGCAATTTCCTATCTATTGCTAGTTTTCTCAGAATTTTTCTCAGGAATGGGTATTGAAATTTATCAAATTACTTCTCTATGTCTGTTTAAATAATCAGTTTTGCTTCTTTGTTTGTTCATGCAGTGAATTACACTGATTTGTTTTCTAGTGTTAAACCAATGATGCATTCATGTGAATAACCACAATTTACTATATTATCTGTTTTATATATTGTTAGACACACTTTGATAAATGTTTTTAGAATTTCTGTGTCTATATTCACAAAATATACCGTCTGTAGATTTATTTTCTTTTTAATATCTTTGTATATTATACTCCCTGAAATGTCATGTAATCTATATAATTTTTAGAGTATAAAACAAAGCTATCTCATAATCAAAACAGAATGATTCTATTAAAGTGATGTGCTCATGTATATATGCTATGTCTGGGATAAAGTATATTTTATTTTGTTAATAAAAGCTTGTAGAGCTCAAGAAAGTAGGCCATCATGAACTTCTACTTGATTCCTTGAACTTCAAATACTTGTGGCCTAAAAAATTTAAAGAAAGAATTGTGGGAAGATCGTGTCATACTAGGCATGTATAGCTCAACTCTCTCACAAAAACAATGAAGAAAGAGCCAAAACCTGTCTGTAGGACCTGCTTTGGGGGTCAGCAGACCAAGTCAGAGCTACTCAACTCCCAAGAGGTGAGGGACAGAGAGACAAAGAGCCTGAAACATTAAAAAAAAACATGAGTTACAAACCCCGTGCTGGCCAGAAAGGGTCCCCCCTCCCACAACCCCAAGATATTAAGCTTGGGTGAAACCCCTGGTTCACTGCAGCTAAATGAGAGGGGAACAGACATCTTCCTCCCTCTCAGCTGTTACAAGTGAAAAAGGGAGGGGAAGGTAAGGGGCTTTTCTTCAGTGAGTATTGTCATCAGAGCCCAGTTTGAATATTGACTCTGATTAACCAAAACACAGGAAAATGGAGATTTCTTCTACTACGAAAGGTGCATTGAAATGCACCATCTGCTGTCCAGTATGGAAATTGCATGGACAAAAACTGCTTTTAGGTCTCTCAGTATTCTAACTCCTGGGACAAAATTTGCACCCCATTAGTGAGTCCTTGGACCAAATTTGCTAACTGAAACTGGGCAATTTTAAATATTTAGAAGAAGTTGAACCAAATATCAAAGATGCAATGTGAAAAAAAAATAAGCAAGAGTAAAAAAATGGTCATTAAAATTAATTCACCAACATATTCAGATGCTTAGACAGCAGCAAAAAATTATAAGCCATACTAGGACACAGGAAGAGATGGCCCAGCCAAAAAGCAAACCAAATATCCTCAAGAGATACAGAATTAATGTCATTAATCAATGATAATCACACAACTCTCCTAAACCAGGTCAAAGAACTGAAAAAAATAAGGCTAAAAAGATAAAATATATTAATAAAGATATTGGCTGAGCATAAAGAACAATTTGAAAGCCTGAATAGAAAAGTAACAGATCTTATGGGTGAGAAATACACTATGAATGAGATTAAAAGTACATTACTGGCACATAAGAGCAGATTTGAATGCTTGAAGACAGAATTAGTGATTTCAAAGAAGGAACATCTGAATAGGAAAAGGCAGGAGAATAGAAAGAAAAGAGAATTGAAATAATGGAACAGGGTCTCAGGGAATTGAATGACAATGTGAAATGCACAAACACACATATTATCAATATCTCAGAAGAAGAAGAAAATTGAAAAGGGGCACAAAGAATATTTGAGGAAATAATGACCGAAAACTACCCATCCTTTATGAAAAACAAGAATATCACTATCTGTTGCAGTTTGGCAGTTTGATGTAATTATGAATTCCAAAAAATAGATATTGGATTATGCTTGTAAATTGGTTTGCTAATCTGGGCATGATTAAATTATGATTAGGGCGTTAACTGGGCCACATCAGTAGGGCATTGAGCCCCACCCCTTGGTGTGTTAGGAATGAAATATAAAAGGCAAGGCAAAGGACAGAGGGAGCAGTTTTGATGTTGGAGTTCGGGTGAGGGAGGAAAGAAGGCTCTGGGATACAGATGACCCATTCACCTGAGAGTTCACAACTTGCCTTGTGGAGAGAAGCATAGCCTAGACAGCTTCATAGTCTACAGGTGATCTTGTGGAGTAAACAGGGAAGCTAATCCCAGAGAGAAACATAGCCCCAGGAAGAGAGGAACCCAAGAGGCCTGAACCCCGGCAAACTTTGGCAACTGTTTGCTCCAACATGTGGCAATGGACTTTGGGGATGGAAGAAACTTAACGCTTTATAGCCTGGTAACTGTGGACTTCTACCCCAAATAAATACCCTTTATAAAGACCAACCAATCTCTGGTATTTTGCATTAGCACTCCTTTGGCTGACTAATACACTATCTAAGAAGGACTACACATCCTGAACAAAATAAATCTGAATACACCTACCCCAAGACACCTGCTATTCAGAATGACAAATATCAGAGTAAAAAGAGGATTCTGAAAGCAGTAAAAAAAAAAATAAAAAGCAATGTATCACATACAAAGGAACCTCAATACGATTAAGGGCCAACCTGTCATCAGAAACCATATAGAAGAAAAGAAAGTGGTATGCTCTATATAAGGTACTGAAAGAGAAAAACTGACCCCCAAGAATTCTGTATCTGGTAAAACTGTCCTTCAAAAATGAGGGTCAGTTCAAAGTCATCACAGAAAAACACAAACTGATAGAATATGTTATCAAAAGCCCAGAATTACAAGAGATACTAAAGGGAGTGCTGCAGCCTGAAAGGAAAGAATAAAGGCAAGAGACTTGGAGAAGACTGAATAAATGAAGATTATTAAGATGGGTAAATTAAAGATCAAAATACAGACCATAGTACAATATGATAAGAGAAAGGCAAAGGATAAAATAGATAAAATAAGTAATGCTTTTACAGTAATACTATTTAATAGTAATGGCTTGAACTCCCCAACAAAGACACAAACTGATACAATGGATAAAAATTATCAGTCATCTATATGCTATCTACAAGATACTCACTTCAGACAAAAGAACACAGCCAGGTTAAATGTGAAAGGTTGGAAAAAGATATTCCATACAAATTTTAAACAAAATTAAAAGAGCTGAAGTAGTGATACTAAAATCGGGCAAAATATATTTTAAAGGCAAACCTGTTACAAAACATGAAGAAAATCATTATATATTAAAAAAAGGGTCAATTCACCAAGAAGAAATAGCTGCAATTAATATTTATGCACCTAACCTTAGTGCCCCAAGATACATGAGGATACATGGCAAACTGAAAGAAGGTATGGTTGTCTCTACAATAATATTTGGAGATTTCAGTGTATCACTCTTAGTATTGGATAGAATATCTGGACAGAAGATACATAAAGAAACAGAAATCTTGAATAATATGATAAATGAACTAGACCTAACAGAAATCTATAGAGCATTTCACCCAAAAAACAGCAGGATATACATTCTTTACAAGGACTCATGGATCCTTCTCCAAGATAAACCATATGTTGGGTCATATTACAAGTCTCAATAAACTTTAAAAGATTGAAATTACACAAAACACTTTCTCTGATCTTAACAGAATGAAGTTGGAAATCAACAAAGGATGGAAAAAGGGGAAAATATATAAATATATAGAGATTAA
The DNA here is from genome assembly GCA_029593785.1 of Cabassous unicinctus. Taxonomy (NCBI): domain Eukaryota; kingdom Metazoa; phylum Chordata; class Mammalia; order Cingulata; family Chlamyphoridae; genus Cabassous; species Cabassous unicinctus. The sequence continues at coordinate 14,134 of JAQZBX010020675.1, forward strand.
ACAACATATTCTTAAAAAATCAGTAGGTCAAAGAAGAAATTAAAAGAGAACTCAGCAAATATCTTTACATGAATGAAAATGAGAACAACACATATCAAAACGTATAAGACAATGCTTTAATAATGATTGAAGTGATGAATGCATAACTATTTGATTATACCAAATACCTTTGATTGTACACTTTGGATAAATTGTATGCTTTATTAATATATATCAATAAAATTGATTTGTTTAAAAAGGGAAAAAACCTATGGGATACTGCAAAGTCAGTGCTGAGAGGGAAATTTATAGCCCTAAATGCTTACATTAAAAAAAGAAGTAATAGCTAAATTTGAAGATCTAACTGCACACCTAGAGGAACTAGAAAAAGAAGAGAAAACTAATCCCAAACAAAGCTGAAGGAAAGAAGAATGAACAGAGCAGAAATAAAAGAAATTGGTAAGAAAAAAAGCAATAGAATCAAATACACTAAAAATTGGTTCTATGCAAATATCAACAAATTGAAAAAGCCTTAGCTAAACTTAAAAAGAAAAAAAGAGAGAAGACACAGCTGAATAAAATCAGAAAAGAGAGGGGGGCATAATCACTGATCCTGCAAAAATAAGAAGGACCATAAGACTAGACCATGAACAATTATATGCCAAAAACTACACTCTGTAGATGAAATGGACAAATTTCTAGAAACACATGAACCACCTTCACTGACCATAGAAGAAATAGAAGATTTCCACAAACAAATCACAAGTGAAAAGATAGAAACAGTCATCAGAAACCTCCCAAAGATGAAAAGACAGGACCAAATGGCTTCAAAGGTGAATTCTGCTAATCATTCAAAGATGATCTACTACAAACCTTTTGAAGATCTTAGAAAAAAATTGAACATGAAAGAACATTACTGTGTAATATTTGTCCTTCAATGCCTGGCTTGCTTCACTGAAAATAAGGTCTTCAAGATTCATTCATGTTATCCTCTGTGTTAGCACTGTATTCCTTCTTATATCTGAATAATATTCCATTGTATGTATGTACCACATTTTGTTTACCCATTCATCTGTTGATGGGCATTTGGGTTGATTCCAACTTTTTGCAATAGTGAATAATACCATTATTCATAATAGTGAATAATTATGAGCATTGGTGGGCATATATCTGTTTGTATCCTTGCTTTCAATTCTTCTGGGTATATACCCAGCAGTGGAATTGCTGGATCATATGACAGATCTATAGTCAGTTTTTTGAGGAACCGCCAAACTGTATTCCACAATGGCTGGACCATTCTACATTCCCACTAGCAATGGATGAGGGTTCCTGTTCCTCCACATCCTCTCCAACATTTACAGTCCTCCTTTTTTTTAATAGCTGCCAGTCTAATGGGTGTAAAATGGTATCTCATTGTAGTTTTGATTTGCATTGCATGACCTCACTGATATGAAATAAGCAAATCAAGCAGACTCAGAGAGCCAGCGTCTGGAAGAGAGGTTTACAGGAAATAGAAACGGAGAAGGTTGTGAGCCAAAGCCAATATGGATGTAATCTATGATAAAGTGAAAGCATGTAGTTGGGCATTGAAGGGATATGACAGGAAGGTAGTGATATTATTGGGTTGGGCGGTGTAGTTTTGACAGGTGGGTAGATTGCGGGAGGTGGGTTGGGATGTCCATGGAACTGGGGGAAAGGTTGGGGGAGGGACCAGGTAAACACTGGGGATTGGCGGGCATGTGGTTGAAAGTACAAAGCTGGGAAAGCTCTTATGGCAATATGACAAGGAAGGGATACTGGTTTACGGTGTTGGATTGGGGGGGCATTCAGGACAGGGCACACCTGGTGCAGGCTTCTCGGGAGTGTGTGAGTGATCATTTTGTCATAATGTGCTGTATCAGTGGTTGGAGACCAACAGAATGAGTGGAAGGAGTTGGACTCCCATCCTGGAGAGGACCAATATATGCACAAACAGAGGGGTGGGAGTCTCTTGAGCACATGAGCGGTTCCTAATAGGGGAGGACAAACCAGTGTGTCAAGAGGTCAGTGTTGTTGCCGGAAACTAAGAATCTTGTCATTAAAAGAGTGAAACTGGGTGGTCACTGTGGACCCACAGGAGAGGGGGAGGGAAGAATAGAATAGATGGGACAGGGGATATTTAGTGGGCAATGGAAGTGTTCTCTGTGATCTTGCAATGATGGACACAGGCCATGGTAAATATCATTGAAATTTATAAAAATGTACCATCTAAAATGGAAACCATAAATTAAACCATGGACAATGGTTAATAGCTATGTTTCACTGTTTCTATACCACTTGTAACAAAAGTACCATCCACAAATGAAAAGGTATTAATAAGGGAAGGGGGGAAAGGGAGAGAATGATGGGTATATGGAAGTCCCTGTATTCTGTATGTAACTTTACTGTGATCTAAAACTTCTTTGAAAACAAAATGAAAAAAGTAGTACACTGGGGACAGTGGGATCTCATAGACTGCCAAAGTGGATACTACCCCAAATAGTGGAGCTCCTGTGGGCTCTGGAGACACCTAGGTCCTATGGTGAAGGCAGATAACCCCAGAGTTTAGTGCCTTGCCAGTGGGCCATACTTTGGAGCTTGTGCTCCTGAGAATGACAGAGGTGGACTCAGTTATGGCTTCCCTAAAAATGACTCATGTGTCCCTTCTCTTTAAAGCTATATTTGGTGCTGGAGTTTGTAAGGGTACATTCAAGAGACTGGAATCTTTGGGCTGTCCAAGTGCCAGCTGGGCCCTGAGCCTCAGCATATTTGCAACACCTACTATCCAGTTCACTGGACTCACCCAGGACTACTAACAAGGAGGTGAAAATTGACAGCCACCATACCAAGGAAATGAGAGAGCCTACAACTGCAAGCAAGAGAGTCCCATCCATCAGCTGTATGGGATCAAAGCCCTCTCTCAGTTAGAGGTGGAGTGGACATAACCATCCCAGAATCCTCAGTATTGGGGAATGAACTATGGACTAGAGTGGACTTAATGGTATTTTACTATAGACTTATTGTGATTCTAGCAATGGAACGAATTACAACATTGATGTAGAGGCAGTGGCCACTGGAGGCTCTCGGGGCAGGGAGGGGGAAAAACAATTGTAATACGGGGGCTTTTGGGGGACTTAGGAATCAATCTGAATGGCATTGCAATGACAGATATAGGCCATTTTATATCTTCCCATAACCTGCAAAATTGTGTGGGAGAGATTGTAAACTACAGTGTGAACTATGGTCCATGCTCAATGGCAATACCCCAGGAGGCATTTATCAATTACAATGAATGTGCCACACTAATGAATGATGTTGTTTATGTGGGAGGGTGTGAAAGATGTGGGGCATGGTACACATGGCAATTCCTATATTCTTGTGCAACATTTATGTAATCTAAGTACATTTTAAAAAATAAAAAATATATGCTAATTAAAAAAAAAGAACATTACCAAACTCGTTCTCAGAATCCAACATCATCCTAATACTAAAACTAGATAAAGATACTTTGAAAAATGAGAAGTCCAGACCAATATCTCCAATGAATATATATACAAAAATCCTTAGCAAAATACTTTTAAACCAAATCTAAAAACACATTAAAAGAATTATGCACCACAATTAAGTGGGTTTTATCCCAGGTGTACAAGGGTGGTTTAAGACAAGAAAATCAATTTGTATTATAAACTGCATGGGTTAAATTGAAGGAGAAAATTCACATGATCCTCCTGATTGATGCAGAAAAGGAATTTGGCAAATCATAGCACATTCCTTGTTAAAAACATTCCAAATATTAGGAATAGAAGGAGGTTTTCTCAATATTGTAATGTGCACATATGAAAAACCTACAGCTGGCATTTTACTCAATGGTGAAAGACTGAAAGATTTCCTACTGAGATCAGGAAAAAGACTAAAGATGCCAACTTTCAACATTATTATTCAATATTGTTCTAGAAGTTCTAAGTAGAGTAAGTAGGCTTGATAAAGGAATAAAAGGCACCCAAATAGAAAAGAAAGAAGTAAAACTTTCACTATTTGTTGATGATATGATCCTATATTTAGAAAATCCTGAAAAATCCACCATAATGCTACTAGAATTAATAGACAAGTTCAGCAAAATGGCGGGATATAAAATTAATATACAAAAATCAATAGTTTTCTATACAATACTGATGTGCAAACTGAGGAGGCAATCAGAAAAAAAAATTCCTTTTATAAAAGTGACTAAAAAATGAAATGATTTGGAATGAGCTTAACCAAGCTTAATAAGGACCTATATTCAGACAAGTGTACAACATTGCTAAAAGAAACCAAAGAAGACTTAAATAAATGGAAGTTCATTCTGTGTTCATGGATTAGAAGAATAAATATGGTTAAGATGTCAATTCTACCCAAACTGATTTACAAATTCAATGCAATCCCAATAAAAATCCAACAGCCTATTTGCAGGAATGGATCAGCCAATTATCAAATTTATTTGGAATGGCAAGGGGCCCAAAATAGACAAAAATATCTTTAAAAAGAATAAAGTTGGAGGACTCTCACTTTCAGACTTTAAAACATGTTACTTAGCTACACTGGTGGCAAAAACTGCATGGTACTTGAATAAAGACAGACATATTGACTAATGGGACCCAATAAAGAACTGAGAAATAGACCCTTACATCTACAGTCAAGATATTTTTGACATGGCTAGCAAGCCCTCCCAGTGATGCAAGAACAATCTATTCAGCAAACAGTCCTGGGAGAACTGGATAGCCATATCCAAAGAAAGAAAAGACCCCTATCTCACACCTTATACAAAAATTATCTCAAAATGGATCAAAGTCCTAAATATAAAAGTGACAACCATAAAAATCCTAGAAGGAAATGTAGGAAAAAAATCTTCAATATCTTTTTTTAGATGGTGGATTCTTAAACCTCACACCTATAGTATTAGCAATGAAAGGAAAAATAGATAAATGGGACATCCTCAAAACTGAACTCTTTTGCACCTCCAAGGACTTTGTCAAAAGGGTGAAAAAGCAGTCAACTCATTGGGAGAAAATATTTTGCAATCACATATCTGATAAGGGTTTAATATCCATGATATATAAATAGACCTTATGAACTCAATAATAAAAAGACAAACTCCTTGATTTAAAAATGGGCCAATTGTCCAAAGAAGAAATACAAATGGTGAAGATACATGAAAAAAAGTTCAACATCACTAGCCATTTGGGAAATGCAAATCAAAACGACAATGAGATACCATTTCACACCTGTTAGCTGGCCACTATTAATAAGTCAGATGTTAGAGAAAATGTGGAGAGATAGGGACGCTTATTCACTGTTGGTGGGAATGTAGAATGGTACAGCCATTGTAGAGGACTGTTTGGCAGTACCTAAGGAAGTTGAAGACTTGCCATAGAACGTGGCAATACCATTGATAGATATATACCCAAAAGAACTAAGATCAGTGACACAAATACACATCTGCACAATGATGCTCATAGCAGTGTTATTCATGATAGGCAAAAGTTCGAAACAACCTAGGTGTCCATCAACTGTTGAATGGATAAACAAATTAGGGTGTATAAACAAGATGGGATATTATGCTTTGGTAAGAAGAAATGAAGTCGTGAAGCATATAACAACATGGATGAAACTGGAGGTCATTATGTTGAGTGAAGCAAGCCAGACACAAAAGGACAAATAGTGTATGATTTTGCTATTATGGACTAAATATATTATGTAAACTCATGGAATTAATAATTAGAATATAGGTCACCAGAAAATGCAATGAAGATAGAGAATGGAAAGCTGATGTTTTATCATGCAGAACTGGTTAAAAGGTTGTTTATAAATCTTTGGAAATGAATGAAATTGTGAAAGCACATGATTGATGGTTGTGACTAGCAGAGCTATTTTATGGGTAAAACCTTGGTTGAAATGGAAAGCCTAAGGACATTTATATTACTGGAAGTAAAGCTGAAAAAAGTAATAAGGGACTGTATAACAGTGAAATCTCATGTATAGTATTAATATGTGTAATAGTGCATATATAGGACAGTTTGTACAAAATATAAATACAAATGAAGCTAGAGTAAACAGCATAGCATCTATGCACTGTAGGGGAAGCATAAAGAGATTGAGAGGTGATGAGTTCTGGTTACTTTTTCGTTGGTTGTTTTTTCATTTTTAGTATTATTATTAATATTACTGGCATAATGAAAAATTCTCTAAAGATGATTGGAGTAATGAAGGCCAAACTATGTGATTATACTTAATACCAGTGATTATACACTTTGGATGGATTTATGCTTTATTGATATGTATCAATAAGATTGATGTTTTTAAAAATTCTTAATAAAGCTTTATTATTAGTATGATTCCTGTATCTCATATTTGACAACTCATATTTTGTGTTATTATAATTTAGAGGATTTTTTTATCATTCTACAGGGTTGCAATTTGTTATAAAGTTTGTATTGTTTTATGTTGTTAGATACTAGGCTTGAAAAGTCTTTAGATGTACCAGACCAAAATTTTATCAGGTGTACAACATAACTGAAGAGTTTATAGACAAAATGATTTATTTTCATTATAAGTGTTATTAACACATCAAGGCAATTTATTTTAAGATAAAAATGAAAAAGCTCCTAATGGATTATATCAGAATTATACACTGGAATATGAAGGTACTAAACACATTGCTCTGATCAATGATTTGAAAAAATTGTATGTACCTTTGTGCAATACATTTGGAATATTTTCTTTCTAACCATTCTGTCACCTGCTTCTGAAGGATTTCTTTCTGTGTATGCATATCTGATTCATCTGACTTAATAACTTCTTTTTCAAAATGGATTTGGCTATTTTGATTCCTTTATCTTTCAATACAAATTGAAAATAATCTTGTCTATGTTTACAGAAATTTCTTACTTCAATTTTTATCAGATTAGTGATATATTTGAGTATGAATCAAGGAGATTTGACATCTTTATTATGTAGATTCTTCTAATCCATGAATGCAATATGTATGTTTAATTATAACTTTGATTTCTTTCATCAGTGTTTTGTGGTTTTCAAGATGCCAGCCCTGTATATATTCTATTTTCCTCAGTATTTTATGTTATTAAGTCATTGTAAATGGCAATCATTTTTAAGTTTAGTGCCCACACATTCATATCTAGTATATAGAAATACAATTGATTTTTTAATTTTAAAATTTACAATGTTACAAGTTACTCACTTAATAGCTACCATAACAATAAATCTGCTTTGATTTGGAGAAACAACTAGACCCAAAGGGGAAAATATTAAATGCAAATGAATTTTTATGGTTAAAAGGTTTCAAGGTAAGTTGGGAAGTCATTCCAGAGGTTACGCATATGCTTATCTTGGGATGATCTCACTACAGTAAACACTGCCTCAAGTAGGGGTCACCATGGGGGCTCTAAAAACATCTAGACAGTATAGGCAGGGCAGACAACTCCAGAGAATCTGTACCCCATCGGTGGGCTTTACCTTGGAATATATGATAACCCATCTCCCCGAATATACTCATTTATAATTTTCTACACATGGTTCTTCTGCCCAATGTATTTGAACCTATAATTATCACTATACCCATTAAATATAAGGCCCAGAGACTTAAATGTTTCAGTGGTTCTTATTCAGCGTGAGCCCTGAATCTAAGCAGCATTGCAGTCAACACCTACTCTCCAGTTCATTGGACCCACCCCAGACATCAAAGGATGATAATGGGCAATGCCCATCATAAGAAGCAGATAATATCTACAATTGCAAGTAAGACAGTTCATCCATCTGCCCCATGGGATCTAAGCCCCCTCTCAATTGGAATCAGAGTAGACATCACAATCCCAAAATCCTAAAGACAGAGGAATGAACAAACCTAAGGGGGAAATGGAACTATGGACTAAAGTAGAATTATTATTATTCTAGCAATGGAAGAACTTATATCATTGATATAAATGCAGTGGTCTCCAGAGGTGATGAGGGAAGGGAGAGGGAAGAATAGGTGTAACATGGGGCATTTTTGAGACATTAGAGTCATTCTGCATGATATTGCAATGATGCATTATGCATTTAGTCAAAACATATAAAATTGTGTGGTGCAAAGTGTAAACCCTAATGTAACCTATAGAAACGTGCTTAGTAGCAATGCCACAATATGGTTTCATCAATTGTAAAAAATGTACCACACTAATGAAAGTTGTTGTTAATGGAGAAAAGTGGGGGATAGGGATGGGTTGGGGTATATGGGAATCCCCTATATTTTCAGTGTAACCTTTATGTAATCTAAAGCTCCTTAAATAAAATGAATGTACTTTGGCCAATGGTTCCTCACCTCCCACCTCCATTTTTGTTCATTCCTCAATCTTAAAAGGTTTAGGATGATATCTTTTCTGACTGCTTCAGGATTACAATGGAGGTAGATACCATGTGGGCAGTGGAATGGAATAGTTTTTATTGCAGTTGAATATACTCCTTTTTTTTGGCATGTGGCTTGTCCATCCTCATCATTTTAGCTGGTTGTCCAGGGCAAACCTGAAGAACTGGAGCATAGAAGTTGACTGCATATCTGCTAGGTCTCAGTGCTCAACCAGAATACAAACAATTCAAAGCATTTTAGTCTCTGAGAATTATACTTAACAGGTAAATTGAAAAAAATAGGTTCAGAATAAAGCAGTAGAAGAATCATGATTAGGGAATCTACAAAAGGCATATCCACATAATGTTGAGGAAATAAATTTGCATATATTCCCAGGTAAGTTCCACTGAGGGAGTGTTAATTTCATGAGACCATGTGCTTGCCAATGGTGTCTGGATGTCCCAAAGACTTCAGGAATATATTTGTTTGAAGATTTGTTTACTGTGGAAGTTTGTGAAGTGTGCCTGATATCTGCATAAATTTAACCTCCTGAATGGCCTCCCAACTCACTTTGAACTCTCTTAGCCATAAAAATTCTATTTTAGTTAATATTTTCCCCTTAATCAAGTTCTTTCTCCAAATACATCGCCGATTAACACATGTAAGTAATCCTTCAGTGCCCAGGAGGCTATTCCCTGGGAGTCAAGTACCATGTTCAAGAAAAAGTAGGGAGTTTATTTGAAGAGTTGGTCTTAGAGAGAGAACACATTTGAGTAATAAGAAGGTTTTTGAGGGAGCAACTCTTAGGCATTAATTATACTTAAGCTTATCTTTCTTTTTACAGGAATAAGTTTCATAAATGCAAGTCTTAAGATCAATGGTTGTTTTATTGTCCTATTTTCTTTTATTGGGCAAAGCTTAAATAATCCAGAGCCTTTTGCCATCTTATTTTAGAAAGAAGCAGAGCTTCCCTGGAAGGGAAGGTCAATATTATGCTATCAACTGTGAAGACGTTTATCCAGTCAGATCTTGCAAATTTGGAAAATCCAGTCATCAGATTTATATCAAACTGTTGCCAAAGCCATCTCGAATAAGAAGAATATAGTTGTAAGACTCACATTTCCTGATCTTAAAACATATTACAAAGCCATAGTAAACATAATAGCATGGTACTAGCAGAAGGACAGACATATAGATGAATGAGTTTGACATGAAAGCTCAGAAATCAATACTTATTTGTATGGCCAACTGAATTTTGACAAGGGAGCAAAGACCACTAAACTGTGAAAAAATAGTCTTTTCAAAAAATATTGCTGGGAAAACTGGATAGCCATTTGCAAAAGAAATAGGTAGGATCCCTAGCTCACAACTTATTAAAAAAAAACCCACATATAAAAATATAAAAATAATATCAAAAACCTTAATAAAAGAGCAGAAGTATCAAACTCCTAGAAGAAAATATCGGGAAGCTTCTTTAGGAGTTTGTGTCAGACAATTATTTCTTAGACTTTACCCCCAAAGCACAAGCAACAAGAGCAAAAAAAAACAGATAACTCGAACTCATCAAAAATAAAAACATTGTGCGTCAAAGAACTTTATCTTGAAAGTAAAATGCCAACCTACACAATGAGAAAATGCTTGGAAACCACATATCCAATAAAGGTTTAATATCCAGAATATATGAAGAAATCTTTCACTTTTACAACAACAAAAAACTAAACCACCCAATTTAAAAATGGAGAGAAGACTTGAATAGACATCTCTCTGAAGAAGTATACAATGGCCAGAAAACACATGAAAAGATGCTCAATGTCATTAGCCACCAGAGAAATGCACACCATAACTACAATGAGATACCATTTCACAAACCTTTAGAATGACTAGTATTAAAAAAAATGGAAAATTACAACTGTTGGACAGGATGCAGTGTGATAGGAAAACTTATTCATTGCTTGTGACAATGTAAAATTGTACAACTGCTACAGAAGAATTTGATCATTCCTCCAAAATTGATTTACAATATGACCTGGTCAACCCACTAGTCGGTATATACCCAAAAGAATTTTAAAAAGGGACTCAAACGGATATTTTCACATCACTATTCATACCTGCATTAGTCACAATTGCCAAAAAATGGAGGAAACCCAAGTGTTCATCAACAAATAAATGAAAAAACATAATGTAGTACATACCGAATACTGTCAGTCAAAAAAAGGAATGAAGTTCTGATACATGTGATGCAATGTATGAACCTTGGAAATATCATGTTGAGTGTAATAAATCAGACAAAAAAGGACAAATATTGTATGACCTCACTGATATGAAGAAATTAGGATAAGCAATTTCATAGAGTCAGAATGTAGAATATAGGTTACTAGAGGACTGAGTGGGCATAGGGAATGGGAAGCTAAGGCTTAAAATGTACAGGTTGCCTATGTGGAATGATGGAAATGTTTTGGTAATGGATGATGATAATGGTAGTACAGCATTGTGAATGTACCTTAATAGCACTGAAATATGAATGTGTGGTTAAAAGGTGTTATATTGTATATATGGAAACAGAATTAAAAAAACTTTTAAAATGTCCATGGAAAGGCACTATACAAACAAAGTACCTAAGTTAATCCATGAACTATAGTAAATAGAAAAATACATATATATAAATGTTCTTTCATCATTTGTAAAAAATGATCCACAATAATGCAAGCTGCAAATAATAGGGTGAAATATGAGAATCCTATATTGTATGGGTGATTTTTCTGTAAACCCACAACTTCCCTAATACACAAAAAAAATTAAAAAAAAATGCCAAGGTAAAGCAGAGTACACTTCCATTTGCTTTACTTGTTAGTATTCTCATTCCTCATCTCTCTTACCACTCATCACAAAGACCACTTACTACTTAAACACACATTCATTATGAATGGGTGTAAAAGCTGATACACAGATCAAGATACTATATTTTATTGCTGGTTAAGGTTTTGAAAATGACAGAGTCAAGCAAAGTGAAAGAAAATATAAATGGAAATAAAAGCAGCTAAGCATAAAAACAAGTTTAGGAAATGTTATGAGGATATAAAGGCAAAGAAAAAGTTCAATGGATATGGAATCATAAGGAGAAATAAAATGGTGTTTTAAGATTGAGTTAGATTGTTAGTGGAGTAAGCTCAATGGAAAATAAAAATATTAAAATTCTTTCAGAAAATAATTAATAAAACACAAAATGTATAGCATGGAATATGCGTATATATTAATATATACCAATTTATTGTTTTCTAACATTTCTCTCATTCTAATAAATGAGAGAAGAGGGAAGGTATTCCAGGCTGACAAAGCAGCAGAAGCAGAAGGAAAGGGAACTGCACATGAATGATTTGGTTGGAACCAATAATCAAAACTCTCTTATTCAGTCATCTCGGAAAAAAATGGAATCATAGTTAAGAGGAAGGAGGGCCCTCCCCATCAGAGTTCTTTAATTCAGTACATTTGCATAATTGCAAAGCAATTTATTATAAAAAATTCCCAATTATACAAACCCCAAATGGTAACATTGGTACAAATACAAAATTATAATATGATTAAACCAGAATATCTTTGTATCAAACCTTGCTTTAGCCAACTTCAACAATCACATGTACCACCTATTCACTTCCAGAAAATACTGTAAGAAGAAACCACAGAAATCATATAATGAAATCATCAAAACACAAGTAATAGATGAATTTATAATTAGTTTTCTTAAATATTCTTTATGTGAGATATATATTTAAAAATATAAAGCTTTCAGTTATAAGCCACTGTTGCATTCCATGTGAACTCTTTCTTAGTTCCCTCCAAGTCAAACTGTAAAAAAATGTTAAAAAAAAAAAACTTATTTGATGGCTTCAAAAGAGTAAAATAATGTTAAAATATATCTACTGGGAAAAATCTGTAACTTTAGAAATACTGTTATTTTCATCATTTGGAGTCATAAAGCAGTGTCAAAGTATTGATGCAGTTCAAATGATTTACTTTTATGTACCAATGTATGTAAAAATGTAAAGCGATTGTATGAATATTTTATAAAGAAGATATGCATTTCTGTTTTACCTATGTAATTAAGATTGATAATTTAATGTGAATGGTTATTTTAATAATATTAAGAAAACATTTTTTTTATAATTTAAAAATAAATTTGGGACAATTTTTAAATTTTAAACAAAGGCATAAAACTGTTGCAGAAGTAAATGATGATACAGAATCGAGTTTATCTCCTTTAATAACAAAAAAAAATAAGAGACGAGAAGAATGCATTTCACAAATTCCATGATAAATGGAAAACAAACAAATTATATTTATTGTGTGAAAGTGATTTAAAGATAATAAAAATTAAAGGCAACATTCTCCACATTCTCAGGAAAAAAATATTCAAAATCAGGTCCTGTCAGACAGAGGGTCCTAGGTGAAGATATCAAAATCTTGGTTGAAAACACTGGAAAGGTAGAATGAACAAGATATTTTGACCTTTACCAGGATTGCAACCTAGGATTGATTCTGCACAGACTCTCATGGGATGAAGTTAATCAGTCACCGTTCCATTTGCCAAGCACGAAGAGTGGTAGACGCTTTAGTCAGCCATTAAATTTTACATTAAAAATATCTATCATTCAATACAAAAACTCAAGTCACAAAAAATACAGGAACATATAATCAAGAATCAATTATAAAAATATCATAAACAGATCCAATGTTGCCTAGATTTTAAGAAGGCTGGAATAGTCTTCAACATCATTATGAATAATATTTTCTTATAAATAAATAAAATATCAACAAAATATACATAAATGTAAAGCATTTACCAGAGAATTACAAATGTAGCAAAACTTCTAATTTACAAACAATTGGTTTTAACAGAAAATTAGAGAGTGGAAGAAAATACAAATGAATTATAAATAAGATGTATAGAAAAGCACACATTAAAAACACAAAGGGAAATATGTTTTTAATCAACAACAGCATTTGAGAAATATGGGACACTGAAAACACCTAAAGTATGCCCACACGAACTTCCAGAACAGCACAGAAATGTATAGGAGATAGTGGTTAAAAGGGGAAACTGTAGATCATATATGTTAGTAGAATAAAAATCCAAAGATAAAACATAGAACTCTACAACACAGTGAACACTTTTGTAGATGATGGACTTTAGTTAATAGTATAAGTATGCTTAAGCTATAAGTATAGTATAGGTATTATACTATTCATGAATTATAACAAATGTATAGCACTAATAAAAGATATTAACTATAGGGTGGTATATGGGGAGTAATACTCCGAATGAAAACTATGAAGAATGGTTAGTAGTACTATTTTGATAATCTTTCATCAATTGTAACAATGGTACCTACTCTTTAAAAAAAAATACAATTATTTTAAAAGGACTTTCATCAACTCTGGCAAATGTTCCTCACCAATACAAGGTGCTGGTGGTGTAACGGTATAAGGGAATCCTGTATTTTATTCATGATTGTTCTGTAAACCCAAAACTTCTCTAATAAAATTTTGCTTTTAAAAGGAAATAGTAAACTACCTGGGATTCAGGATTCAAGTACCAATGTTTCTAGCAGACATAAGGTGACTTCATATGTCTTATACAAAGTGAAGTTTCATAGAGAAGAGCTGATGAAACTTTAATAATGACTTTGGGTGGGCAAGTCTTAGTTTAAAAGTGCGGTAACCTTATTCAGAATTATAGAACACCCTCTCTTGTAAATAACTTGTCAAAAATAGACACTTTAAAATGTTTAAATAAACCATTTCAGAATAGCTCTATGATAATTTAATGGCTTAATTTGGGCAGTATGTTGAAAGGGAGCTCATCCTAAAAGTCATATCACAGAATTCAACCTACTCAGAATGTCAACAGAACCTTAGTTTTGCTTTTTTTTAAATATAATTGAATCAAAATGTTGTTATATTTTTAAAATATTTTATATTGTGTGATTATACAGTTTGAGAGTTGGTTGATGGGATGGGATCATTCCTTCTTCATTTTTCAACCTTAAAAATTTTTTACTTGAACACTCTGGGAAAAATATAATTAATCATTTAAATAATCAGTTTTCTTTTAGGAAATCATATTCCTAACCCATATTTTCAAGATCCGGTTTATACTACAAATTCTATATAACCTTCTTGGACCTAGTACATATTTCCCAAGTACTCTCCAACATATTCTCATCCTCTAAAAAGTATTTTTCTTAACTCAACACCACATTTTGGAATTTAAAAAAAAGAAAAATATATTGTGGCCTTATACACATATACTTCAAGTGAACAATTTAATGAGTTATTCTGTGTCTATTTATACTTTTTCTATTATATTTCATTTTAATTATTCTAGTGACACAAATTTTTTTTCAGAAACCCAAATGATTTGAAATGTACAGTTAAAAAAAACTTGAAAACTTGAAAGAGAAGGAAGGGCTTGACACAATCTTGATTTGACTGTTTAGAATGACTTTATTAGACTTAAAAGTTTCTGATAAGAATAAATGAATTGTGTTACTATTGTTTCTACATTTAACATTTGAATGTTACCATGAAGTTTCAGTTAGCTTAAGGATTATCAGAAATTAACGGAGGCTATTTTTCTGGTATGGATATAGCAATTATCATGCATTTGTTTGTTGGTTTAAGAATGGGATTGTAAAGTATTCATAAATATAAATACATCTCATATACTCTCTCATTTAGAAGCTAAATATATGTAGTTTCTCCAGAATATACTTTAAAAAACATAGATATTTAGTAAATTTTTTCAAAGATATCAGCAACAGTAATAGCTATACTCTATGACAAACCTTTAAATTTTTTCAATAGAATATGCAACTGACGTGGAATAACAGTTGTAAAGAAGTTGTAGCCAATAAAATCTTACTTATTATTTATACAGGAATATAATAAGCTCTAGATTATATATTGCATTAAATATAATTGAAATGAAATAATATTTTGCAATCTTGATAAACAGGAATACTAAAGAGACAAATAACACATATCAAAAATTTAACTCCATTTCATTCAGATATCCAAAAAAAAGAAAATGAAATGAGAAAAAGTCCCTAATGGAAATATAAGGAAATATGTTTCTAAATAATTACTAAATTAACATTTTAGTAATGAAAACTTATATCTATAAATAAAGTTTAATGATAGTGCTGGAAGCATAACATTGTGAATTTAATTAACAGCAATTAATTATATGTGTAAATGTATAAAAGGGAAAATTTTAGGTGGTTTATATATTTCTAGAATAAAAATATTTTTAAATGTAAAGCATGACAAATGTAATGTAAAATCAAATAAATGGCAATAAAAAGTGAAAATGTTATTGGACAATTTTAATGATAATATGACAATAATCATTTTGATTTGTTCATTTCCTTTATATAACAGAACAATATATTCCATTTTTTAATAAAAACATAACCTTGTACATCATATTCATGAAGGCTTTCTTCAATTGTTGATTCTTTAGAACGTAGAGGAAAGATTTCAAAAGGGGGCAACTGAGGTATAAAGCAACACAATACCAAGGAAAAAGAAATTCTTTGTTTTTCAAAGGTTTTAACCTAAGTGAAGATGTAGTTGCCATAAGAGAGTGAGATCAAAATCATGGGGGAAGAACATGGGGAAAAGGTCCTTTTTTTCTGATTAGTTGAAGGGAGTTTAAGAATAGTCAATGTAATATAAGTGTATGATATTGTCATCATTAGAAACATGACCATGAGTGTCACCAAAGCTGAAATGAAGCCCATTGTCTCAATGAGCTGTGTGTCTGGGCAGGAGACCTGCAAGATAGGAGTAGGGTCACAGATGAAATGATCAACAATTTTGGAGGCACAGATTTCAAGGTTTAGACCTAAGACAAGTGGTGGAAAGATGGTGAAGAACCCAGAGAGCCAACAAATAAGGACAAGCTGAGTGCAGATTTTGCTGTTCATGATGGTTGTGTAGTGCAGGGGCTTACAGATGGCAATGTAGCAGTCACAGAAAATGGCTGCCAGCAGGTAAAATTCAAATGCTTGAAGGAGGAAGGTGAAAAACAATTGAGTGGCACAACAGCTGTAGGAAATGGTTTTGTCCCCAGTAGCCAGAATAGGCAGCAATTTAGGGAGATTTCTAAGAGGTAAAAATTTTGAAGGAAAAAGTACATGGGAATCTTGAGGTGAACATCCAGCAGGGTGAGCAGGATGATGGTTAGATTGTCAGTGATGCTGAACAAGTAGGTGAGAAGCAAGAAGATAAATAACACAACTTTCAATTGTGGGTCATCAGTGAAACCTGCTAGAATAAATACAGTCATTCTTGTATGGTTTCTCATTCCTGTCCTCTGAGTCTCTTAAGGCTAAAACGAAATAATATGATTTTTTAGAGAATTTAGAGAATGAGTTCAAGGACCAAAAAAAGAAAACAAAATTATGTATGTAAGAAAGAAAGAAGAAAAGATTTAATAATGGTGAAAATGCTCTACAATGAACATATTTTTATTACTAATACATAACTTTTTGTCTTTCTCTATATTACACACTAAAAATATGATCAAAGTCATAATAGCCTAAATCAGAGAAAAGATAATTTAGTAAATTTCAAAGACATAATGTGTGGAAAGAACAATGTTGATATAAATAAGGATAACAGATTCTCTCAAAAGAATAATATACAAATATACAGTAATTTGGTAATTAAAGATATAGCAAAAATAGAAAAATTGAATTTATTGAACATAAAATATTTGTAAGCATTATTCTGAAATCTTTATGTATATGATATGAGACACTGTGAAATGAAAAAGTAAAACACTGCAAATGTATTCAGGTTTGCAAGCTAATAACCTGAGAGAAAATATACAGATTGAGAGTTTAATTTCAGAAAGCATGACTTTAAAGTTACAAAGTTATATACAAGCAGTCAGAGGCTAATTATAGCAAAAATCTCTTCAAAACAAAATCATTGTGTTCACAACTATTGATATATATGTATAATTAATGTATGTTCATGTATGATTGATAAATTTCAATAAACTAAATATATATATATATCATTGTTAAATCTAGGGAAAAATTCCACCCTAAGTGTCTTTATCATGAAAAGATAACATGATATAGTTTATTTTTAATGGCCACTATATAAGACAGTGTTTTTACTTTTAGAAATCAAAAGAATTATTTCTAATTTCTAACTCATGAAATAAAGCACATAAATAAAAAGGACCATATGAAGTAGTAAATGCTAATTGATAAAGGATAGGTGTCTATAGTATTATCTGTAGTTGTTCACACAAGGATGCATCAGAAAAATTTCATTCTAAGATGGAGTCTAGAGGGAGGAAAGAGTAGAGACAAGATATACCAGGCAGAAGAAACTTTTTAAACAGAAGCAAAGTAAAAGACACACATATGATTTGGTTGAAACCAATGATGAGTGTTCTCTTATCAAATTCATATCTGATGAAAAATTAAGCATATACTAAAGAAAAGAAATATCTCCTGCCCTCCCTACTCACCCTGCTGAGTTATGTATTTTAGTACATTTAGATAATTGTGAAGGAATCTCTTATAATTATTTTTCTCATTTACACATTATCCACCAGTGACATTGATAGGCATGCATAGATATATAGCTTTAAATAATTATTTCATAATATCGTACCATTGCTTTGTCCAACTTTAACCCTCTCATATACCAATTATTCTGTAAAGCATATCATAAAGGAAAATAGTGAAATTAACATTATGAAATCATTAGAATTTGGGAGAAAAAATAAAATTATACCAGCATTGTTAGATACTGTAAATATCAGATAAATAAGAAAAAGAAAATATTTTCAATTCTGAATCATCATTAAATTGTATTTTCCATCTCTAATTTTATCTACAAACCAAATGGAAAAGGCAGAATAAAAGAGGACTAACCCTATAATAATTAAGTTAAAAAAAGTACCAAATTTAGTTATAGATACATGTAATGGGAAATAATATTTTTATATTTAAATATAGCTATTATTTTTAATTTGGAGCCTTTACACTACCAAATACATTTAATATCCCAAAAAGTTTCTGTAATAAAGAATATATACTAATTTAGTCAGGGAAAAAATAAACAAAACCCTACCAGACTTGCTGCCACATCACCAGTGTGTCAAACATGTCCCTCCTTAGACTCCCCAAAAGATATCATGAGAACACCACACTCCACCTATTTTAGTTTGCCAAAGGGCTGCTGATGCAAAGTGCCAGAAATGGGTTG